>VDFB02215752.1:0-14044 GCA_007258455.2 Sequoia sempervirens
TGAGTAATCATCCAGGGCATGGTTTGTTTATTGCTGATGTGATTCATTTGGAGGAAATGTTTTTTTTTTTTTTTTCCGGTTCAAAAACATTCTCTCAACCTCCTTCTGACGATAGTTGGTAAGGACATATCTCACATTAATGACCTTTGATATCAGTGTCCATCAGGAAAGAGTAAGGGGAGAAGAATATTAACAACATCCCAATTATAGTCTCCTGCCTATGTAAATGCTAGAGTAGTCACTCGTAGATTTGCAAGAGTGGACACACTCAAATTTTACTGTGAAATCGTTCAGTCGTTGGCACATGTCCCAAAAAAATGAACTGAGCTTGCACCTCAAGTGTGTGGAAGTCTGAGCTCTTTTACCAATGGAAAAAGGAAATAGGATAATGAATATTTGAGATAACTAGTATATTGACTTGAGAGGAGTGTAATTAAAGGAAGTATATGATAGGCTATATCAAAGAACACACACAACATTATAGAAGCAACACCAATGATTTAGGTGACTACATCAGTAAGGATGAGTTACCTCCCTCACCATCTTAGGCAATGCTACACTTCAGACCACCATGTAATAATTTCCTAATGCATATATAATTTATAACAAACTCAGTTAGAGTGATGGTTTAAACTGACATAAGATACACAAAATCAACCATGTGAGAGGAAACATATCAATGCATTCGCAATTTTCAGGAATAAGACTGATCACAAGGTTAAACATATTGCCATTATGATGGTCGACAATTATCACCATTGTGGTTTTCCAAGAACTCAATCTTCCCACAACGAAAAGAAACTACAAGCTTGGGAGAAAGAACCCACACACATTTGGGTCAAGAAGGAAGAGGCGATTTCCTTGTCATTTGCCATTGTAATTGCAAATTGGGTTGCATCCAAAGGCCGATGAGGGGCGTGAATTTTTGGCTAAGAGGAGGTGACTCTGCTCACTATTTTTATGGGCACATTTGCAATGAAAAGTCTAAAAATAGGGCTATCTTGTTTATTAATTATCTATATTTTACTATAATGATATGATTTATGCACATGAAGGAGAATGAGAGACCACCATACCCATACATGCTGATAGAGTTAGGTTGTAGCCTTTGCTAGATAAAATTCCCTGGCGTGGTACAAGAACTTGAGAAAATACCTCTCTCAGCATAAAGCACCTATCTTTTATATCCCTGGAGAGTACAAACATATTTTCAAGAGATGGATCTGTTCATGATTTTAAGAGGACTAGTTCTTGCACTTGGTTGAGTTTTTTTTTTTTAATTATTATTATTATTTTACAGAAATAACACTTTATCATAATAGAGAATACTACACCATAACTAAAAATGGAGTAACTGTTTCATTAACCTTTTATATTTCCTTTAATTTATCATTTATGCATCCTACCATCATTAAAAACTAGATTAGAATGCATATCCATACCACTACAATAATATAACCAATCAATGGAATAAGAAATTTGACGGAGATTACCAAATGGGTCTTGAAGAAAGTAAGTTTCTACATCTCACAAGGTGTACATGTTTTCTTTATTGCAACCAACTATAAAACTTTTGATACTGCATGCACCCTTTAGAAACACAATGAATAGTACAGCAAGGAGTAAATCTTTCTCTTCTTCATTTTCTTCCATGTTACAACAATCACTAGCTTTTCATATCACAATAACTTTTAATTATAATGGAAGCCATACATTTGAATAAGGCTTGCTCTAATACATATTTCACTCCTAAATAAAATAATATCTTTCCATGTTACAACAATATTTGAGATTACAAAGAATACACACAAATGAATAAGGTTTGTTCTCCACCCTACCGTAATGACGTTATGGAGCCTCGCGGGCTCCAGCCATATCCCCCGAGCGAGGAATTCTTTTAGCCCCACAATGATCAGTGGAGTATTTTGTCATTTTTACAAAGGAATAAAACTAACATAGCACAACTTACATGCATCTATTCCTTCTACTTTATATTTTCAAGCATGATCCATACAATAGGTCAACTCCTTACTCCAAAGAAACAAGGGAAAATGGAAAAGAAAGAACTTATCTTTTCTTTAGGTGGAGGGACTGAAATATTGTATCCATCTTTCCTCTCCAAACCAATCCATTTTCATCAATATCTTGCCAAAGAGATGGACTCCTCTTTTTTTCTCATTCTTTCTACCATCTCCACTCAAGTTCTCCAAGAGGAGAAGTGGGAAATGCCCAAATTTTCCATCTTCTTGAGATATATAGGGATCCTCCAAACCTACACTCTTTCCCACAATTTCTCACACATGCGTGAGTCTTGTGCAAATTCCAAAAACTTTTGGGGAGTAGAAGGTTGAGAGTGACAAGTCACTCTTCCCAAGCCCCAACACTTTTTGATTTGTCCCATTCATGAATGTGGACTCTTGAGGGGTCTTTCCATCCCAGGACAATTTCACATATCAAAAAGGTTTTCCAAACCATAGGTATGATCATGAGGGGTCTATTCTTGTTCAAAACCAAAATTAGTTCCAATTATCCCTTTTAAACCCACTACAAAGATCCATACAATTTGATCTGTAAAGGGTTCTTCAGCCAAACTCACATCACATGTCTACAATTGGATTCTACTCAAACATAAACACCCAACCAATAATAAAACCTCAAACTCTTCTAAGTCAAATAGGGCTACACTTAGAACTTCCCAAAGATGTATTTGATTTGATTCCAACATTTATCTATCCTCCTATTTGTATATTCAAATCTAGATCTTTAATGTTAATCCCACATCGACTCACTTAATTTCCTGCACAACATAACTAAGCACAGTTAGATATAGTAATAAACCACATTAATTGCAAACTGAATCTTTGTAGCTTTATTCACGAATCACTTACATAGCTAATTACTCTTTCAATGCAATACAACACAACAATTATCTTATTTCAAATTCATCTTATAAGTTTGAATCTCATACCATAATTCACATGCACATACATCTTCATTAAGTAAAATAACAATGATATAACATAAAGTAAAAATAAACTATAAGGTCATTGTTAGACAGTCGCCTTCATATCATTCGTAATATATCTAACCATCTACTTGGAGAAATATATAACAATTTAAGTTGTATTAGTCACATGCAAGAGGGTCTTACATACTTTTATTCATGGACCTTATAATATCAATGGATATGTTGTTTATTGTTATCTTTTACTTTCATTATTGATGTTTTCCATGTAACCTCACGTGCCCTAGAGAACTAGGTGTGATAATGTAATGTGCAATGTGAATGTGTTTAATGTTTAATACATCTTTAATTGTATTGTTTAAAATAAAAATAAATAAATTGGTTGCAATGTTTATTCTTTGGGGTTTTGCGATGAAATTCTGAGGAAAGGTCATGAGTCGGAAAAGTCATAATCGCCATCTTCATTTGAGGTTATCGGCTCCGCATGAGCTACCCTATGGTGTCAGCGCCTCATGTATGAGGAAGGGCCAGGATATCCATAGATGGGCGTCGGTGCCTCAGTTAGGAGGAAGGGCTAGGATAACCCATGAAAGCTATGCGATGACACTCTCCACTAAACACCCATATGCCTTGTTTCCTTGTTCCCTCTAGAATCATGTTCTATTTATTATTTCAGATTTATTTGGAAATGTGTTCTATTTATTGTTTCAGATATATTTGCAATTTGTATTCTGAATGTTGTATCAGTTATTCTGGAATTTTATTCTGTTCATTGTTTCAGTTTCATTTGTAAATGTGTTATGAATATTCTTTTGTTGCTTGATTAATGGTTATTGCTTTTGTTTTAATGTGGTGATTTATGACTTTAAATTATTATGTTAGATCGTGAATGTTGTTGATTATGTCATTGCAATCCTTGAGTTGTGTTGAGTTTTTTACTATATTTGTTCCTATTGGAGTCGTTTGGCATTCGTATTTCATGATCTCTTCTTAAGCCACCCTACGAGCCACGAGGGTGAGTTGGCCCCCATAACTCCATGGTTGGAGTGGAATGTTCTGCACCGTTAGGTTTTTCATCGGTATTCTATCTTTACAGCATTCCTTCAATGGGAGTTGTACCAGTGGTTTGGTTACCGTCTAGATGATGTTGTATTTTGTGCTCATCCCACATTTATAAATTTATTGTAATTCATCCATCAAGATCTTGTAATCTAATGTTTAAACGATGATGTAATATGTAGGATCCTTTGTAACATTATTGTAAGAGATTCTTTATGATTGTAATATGTGATGTATTGATAATCTCACTCTTGGTTCATGGATGTACTTTTATTAATGTTTTTGTAATGTTATTGGATAAGTTGTTTAAATATTATCTTTTACTTTTGTTATTAGTTGTGTTGCGATGTGACCTCACATTCCCCAGAGAATGTAACGTTAAGTTGTTAATGTGCAATGTAAATGCATTTAATGTTTAATTGCATGTTTACATATGTTATTATAAAAAAATTGGTTGCAATATTTGTTCTGCAGGGTTTGCCTGACGGGCGTTACGAATAGAGATTGCAAGATAGACGATGGACTACGATGAAACACATCACAACGGTTCATCATTTTTTTTCATTTTCGATGGAGTACTAGTTAGGTTCATTGTTTTCTCAAATAATTTCAACGCCAGTCCAAAGTATCTCCAGTGTCCAAGTACTCTTTAATCAGTTGAGCAGAAAGGTTCCCTCCATCTTATGGAGTTCTCCACTTCTTCAAGAAATAGTGGAGAATTCCCATGAACAACATTATGGTCTCAAGAAACTTGTACCTTAAAACAAAACGACTTCAAATAATGGAAATCTTCAGATGGAAAAGGGGCTAAAAACATTGTCACCTCACAGGCACCCCAAAAGCTTCGCCTATGCTCTTTCCGGTGGCCATACAATTTTTTTATCAAACAGGGTACCATTTAAAATGAAGAATCCTAAAATTGCAGGGCACATATTTTAACTAAAAAATTGGTTCGAATATTCAAAATTTGGTTTACATTTGTTATGTAGCTTAATTTTAATACGTTTCACAGTGAACCCACTTGGGATTTTTGCAGATTTTTCAAATATACGTTTTTTGTGTGTAATTTCCAGGGTTTGTTCATATTTATTCAGGGTTTACTTTATGTAGAAAAAGATTAATTGCATTTTCTAGTGGCTATGATGATAGTAGCACGACCGACATGGGTTCCTGCAAAGGGAGGACATGAACAAGGCGTAACAAGAATCTTCAGACCCTCTCAAAAAATTTCCTCCAAGGATCTTGCTACCCACAAAAACCTCAAGACCAAGTATGTTTTTTATTTTTTATTAGTTTCTTATGAATGTTACTTTTTAATGCTGATTTGGAAATTTGTTGGGTCTTTGCTCCTCTCAGAAAAATTGTGTGCACAATATTTTTTCTAAGTAAAGTTTGTATAGAGGGAAAGAGTTGGTTTTAGGAATGAAAATATTTAATTAACCCTTATAATTAAATAGAAAATATATAGAGGATACTGGAAGTTCATGTTTTGAAATTAGGAGTGTTATTTGTTTCTAGTTCAAAATAAAAATAGAAAAAGAGGCCATCTTTTGGGGCGCTGAAAATAGTTACGTGTTTTCTTGAGAGGATAGAGGCTGAGAATATAAATCATATTTCTAATCAAGGGACAAGTAGTTATAAATAGGGAAACACTCACAACAGTGGGTATTGTAGCTATGTATTTAGTGTGTATTGCAACTATGTATTCAGTGGGTATTGCAGCTATGTATTCAGTGTGTTACTCTTATTTCTATGGTTTAAATAAAGCCATGAACTTACCCACACGAAGGAAGATGGAATTAAGGAGGAAAGCTTTAGAAAGAAAATCTCTAAGAAGTGATATTGAAGCAAATGTAAAAATACTAGTGTACACTACACTAAGAAATATGGAGTTGAGGAAGAAAGCTTTAGGAAGAAAAGCTCTGAGAGTGATATTGAAGAAAATGTAAAAATATTAGTGTACACTAGGGCCATGTTCTCAAGGTTTTATACCAATTTTCCATAATTGGATATTGTTGGGACAACAAAATGGACAAAAGTCCCTCAACTATCTTGCACCTAGGTCCAAACAAGGGGTTGTCAATAGGATGCAGGCGAGTTGGTTTGAGAAGTTACTTATTTGTTATAAGCCATGATATTGATGTTAAAATTGAATCATGTTCAAGGGAGAAGACAATGTGAGAGAGATTTCCATAATGTTAGCATAGATTTTATTATTTATTGTTGTTTGACATATTTAGTAGGAGAGTAACAAGATCAACATGTGTTGGAGCATGTAGCATGTAGACATTTTGTGTCAATAAAATACAAGATTTTTTTCATTTGCTTTAGTGTTTCATACTCTAATTGACATGGATGATTTGTTGCTTGCTCCAAACATTTGTTGGTTATGAAAAGAAAATAATCTCATGAAAATGTCCTAAATATTGTTTGGATGAGAAATCACTCTTTTAAATTATTTTATAATTTTTTTCCCCCTATTCTATGTTTTATGACACATTTCTTCCCCTTATTATAGTAGTTCTTATTGGCCTTAACGAGCATTATTTTTGGTGTCTCATTGTCTATATGCTATATTTAACAAAATTTTCTAGATGATTCGTGCTAATAATTATAATGAGCATCGACTGTCTACACATAGAAGAAAATTTTGTCCTTACATAATTATTTCATATGAACTATAAAAGAAAAATTGAATAAGTAAAAAATATCTAAGTTTGCATTTATAGTAGAAATTTGCAAGAAAATTCATTCTGATTTTATGTTCATTTTCTTAACCAAGTTGGTGCATCTATTTCCTATGATGTTGTGAGCATGAATGAACTTAGAAAATGGAATGAACAATAAGGTGAAGGGTGTAACAGGAAGAGGTCACCATTTGGTTTTCTTAACTAAACAATAAGGTGAACTAATCTAATGTTTGTCTTTCTTTGAGGATGGAAATTTGGCATTAGTGAGATCAAAACTAATTGGATGCTTTCTCTTTACCAGGATGGTACTCGATGTGTAGGTGCATGACAGTGAAACATTGAAAATTTATGGGAATTCATTTAGTTCAATGGAACTTAGTTTCATAAGTGATTGATCTATTTATCCTTCAAATACCTATACATGATTCCCTTCTTTCTAAGGATTATCATTTGGGAGAGCATGATTATGTATGCTATATCAGGTTATGATGGTAGGTCATGCAAATAAGAAAAGCAATATTTTTCGCAAGCTTGATTCTTCAATGGTGATTGCATCACATTGTAATGTTGTAATCAATGGAAAATAAGTTTTTTTATTTTATGGAATAGAATCTAGTTGGTCAATTAGTGCATCATCTTTATTCTTACATACATTTGATTATCCTTCTCCTTAATGGTATTATGCTTGAGAATAGTTGTGCATGCTATTTCAAGATAGTGATTTTCCATGCAAAAGAAGGAAC
This sequence comes from Sequoia sempervirens, assembly GCA_007258455.2. Classification (NCBI taxonomy): domain Eukaryota; kingdom Viridiplantae; phylum Streptophyta; class Pinopsida; order Cupressales; family Cupressaceae; genus Sequoia; species Sequoia sempervirens. The sequence continues at coordinate 7,458 of VDFB02215752.1, forward strand.
CAATAATTAGCTGAATTATGTTTAGTTTCACATAACAAATGGGACTTGAGTGAGGAAGCATATCCACCTGAACTTTGTGTTTTATCCTTTACATAGTGACTAGTATTTGGTTTGTTACCTAATTTGGTGTGTTTTCTTGTTTTAGGGTATAGGTCATTGTAAGTGTATTGTAATGTATTCCTTTTATGATGCTTTCCAAAGACTACAAAAATGAGATTGATGTCACAAGTTATACTAGATAGGAAACTATGTGAATGAGGAAGGCCATTATAACAACTAATTTAAAATATACTCTGATCTATTGCAGTGGAGTGAATAAATTATCTTTGGATTTTGTGATTTGAAATAGGAAATTTAATTTTGTACCTTTAACATTTATACACCAGAATGACTAATTTATCTTTATAACCTACATTCCTTGCTTGTTTCACATGTATTTCTTTGTATAATTTGTTTCTTGTTAGATCTTTGTTGCTACTTGTTGATGCTACAATAAGGACTTACACAATCTATTGTGTGTTTCTTACACTAGATATTTATTCATGCCTTGCTTGGTTTGGCAACATACTGTACAGGTCTATTGTTGCCATGTTGGGTGTTGAAGCAATTGGAAATGGATGATGATTATGTTGACAATGAGGAGGTAATTATGTGCCCAGTATTACCTTTTCAACCTTGTATTTTAATGTTCATTGGCGAATATTACTCGTTATGCGTCATATTTTTTTAAATTATTTTTTATTATCCAACATCTTGCATACTCTTATTGATTTTTCAAACCTCGGGGCTTCAATAGTTTATTTAATGTAGGTTACTTAAATGTTTTACAAGGGATGTTGCATTGGGACTCCCATTTATTTAGTTCCTTCCATTCCCCTATTATTTGCATCATTTATTCAAATTTTACAAAGAAATGTTCTTCATTTTTCATTTTCCTGATAGTTTGCAATAGGTTGCTACATTAACTAATTTCATTCTTTTTGTCTTCTTACATATCACTTTAAGGACAACATTGTTTTCAAAACAGTTTCGTAGTCCCCCAAATCTCATGGCTGCAAACCTAATTTTTAAAATGTTGAAGATGCCCATATGCACTTGGATGTTGTCATCGACCCAAACACACTACTTTGTACCCTTAGTGGCTTAAATCAAATCAAATCTCATACAAATTTGGTTGTACTGGATGATTTTTGCAAAAATCATCACCATCAAAAACTATGTTGTTAAATGGTTTAACAGTTACTCAATGCACACTATGATTTAGGAATTTTCATTGCACTAAATTATTAACTACAAAAAATATGAGAACATAATCCATGTCTCTCTGTTTCCTCCCCTTTCATATCACACAAACATTAATGGAAATTTGGGTGCAAATCATTGTAATTTTTTGTTCAAGCTGCACAAATTTCTCTGTCCACCATTTGGATTGTAGATTTTACCACTGTGTACTACTCCTAACAAATTCAATGCACAGGCTTTACTTTGTATTTTCTTTGTGTAGTTTTATTATTTTGCATGCCTGAAGATTTCTGAATTGTGGATTTTTCCATTTCTAGAAAGATTTGTGTATTGTTGGAGATTTAATATATTTATAGACTATCTTTATTAGTTTATTTCTCAGTATTCCAATTCAGAGTGTGGCATTCAATTATGCTAGTCAATTGGTTTTCCCGTTTTCAAATAAACAATATTAACAACCAAATTTCTCTATATTGTCTTCGGCGTACCTATTGCACCCAAAGGTGTGATTGCTAGTATACTAATAACTTACATTTTTAGATTAAATTTTATTATTTATTATTTATTATTTATTAGTCTCTATTTTAAAGGTAGTGATATGTAATTAGAAAGTTACAAATTATTGCACTTGATTCCTAATTACTAAATACCCAACCTTGTGCCACGTGTGTCCGTCAAATTTTTCTCAACAACAAAGAATGTTAGAGAAAGGTTTCTTGGAGCACCCTATTAGTAGGTGAATATTTAAAGACACCAGTCATTCTCTAAGGGATTATGAATGCCGTCTTCTTCTAGACATTTCTCACTCAGTGTTTACTAGTGACTAGATGTTGTATGAGATGAGTTTTCTTTGGCACCACATTACTTTTGACAAGGAAGATATTTTTGTGGTAAGCTAGGCTCAAGCTCAACAAATTTCACATATTTTTAATGAAAGGAACCAGTCATAATCTTCTATGCCACAACCAACTCTCATCTACATGACTTATTAGACAGTTGTTGCCTTTTAGCTCACAAAGATTGTATAGATTGCTATCAGTCCCAACTCCTTGTGCAATTGTCTTTCCATTCTTTCGTATCTTGTAGCCTTCAAAGTTAAACGTAACTCTGTAGCCATTTTCACACATCTAGCTAACACTTAGAAGGTTATGCTTTAATCTTTCAACATAAAGACATCTATTGTCTTATTCTTTCCATTAAGGCTCGAGATTCTTTTACTACAATTTTTTACAATAGTAATATCACCTAATCTTATTGATCCTTCTTTACACTTCTTGAGCTCAATGAATTTGATTTTATATCCAGTCATATGCTTGGAGCAACCACCATCAATTACCCACAAGCTTTGTTTCTTTGCATGCAGTGTAGTTTGGAAAATCATAGATTGAGTTTATTTGCTTTTCCAGTCCCCTATGGATAGAACCTTTGAAAGTAAAATAATTTACTTTCTAAGTCAAGTATTAAAAATTACAAAGTCAATTATATACATTCACCAATGCTATACAATATCAAAGACACATAGTTCATAATAATTATGTGTCAATGCTATGCATATTTTTATAATAACTAAGACACACATTTAAACTTCAATTTTCTGCTAGTTACAAAAATGAAAGAATGTGTTACAGGTTAAAGCTACGTAGGCCATATTGCATGAATCAAAAAATTAATACTGGAATTCAAAATCTTTGCAAAAATTCCTAAATGAACTGGCATAAAGTGTAGCACCCCTCCATTTTGGCTCTTTGATCAGACATTGTTTTCTTTGTTATGCTTTGTTCTGCTATTACTTTGACTGTGGTACTTGGTTACTATTTGATCACAAACTATTAAGTGATGCGTATGTGATATTTTGATGTGATGGAATTTTACTCTGATGTTATCATTATGACATGTTTTGAATTAGCGTAGCAGATATTTAATTAATGATGCTTATGCTTTTGATTATATTGTTGATATTAGACTTGTCAGTTAGTAATTCTGTATTGGTGAAGGGGACAAGATTGTGTCACTTGCTTTTGAGCGTCCTACGATTCTGAGATTCCCTCTTCATGGTGTGTTTTATTATATCATATATATGCATGTTCGATATACTCTTTGTTCACAGGTTGACAGGTACAGGACATCGACTCCACCTGATTTCATAGGTTTGAGTGTGTCAATTGACCAACGGTAATTGATTGGGAGATAGTAGCTAGGTTTTCCATGCCAAGTCATCACCCTGGTCATAGTGTATTGTCAGGTTGTAGTTGAGTTTAATTATTTTAATGTTGTCCATTTCACCTTGGTTTTTATTTAATTTCAAATTATAAAGGTAAGTAAATGGCTTGTGTAGTTAAATTGATGATTAAATATATCTGGTTGTAATGTTAGAAATGTTAGTTATTTTATTAATTAATTTAATTTAATTAATAAAATAATATAATCTTGGATTATATTTATTTTATTGATTAATTAAATTAATTGTTAGTAATTGAATTAAGTTATCCATCTTATAATTAAAAGTGTTAGATTCTTTTTTTTTTAAGTTTTAAATTCTTTTTGTAAAAATAAATTTTTAAATGTATGAAAGTATTTTGGAAATTAAATGTTTAAAAGCATTTAATTTTTTTTGAAATAGAAATTTAGAAAAATGAAATAATGAAATAAAGTCATGTTGAAAGAAATTTTGGGTTTTAAATTTTAAAAAAATAAAATCAAAATATCTCCAAATTTGCAATAACTATGGTGGATGGGATATTTTATGGAAGTTGACTAAATTTGGGGAAGGATTATGAAAGCCATTGCATTTTTTTATTTTTAAATTTAAATTTTCAATTTGCAGAGAGAAATTGCTTTGAAAAAAAAATGGAAAGAGGGTTTTGTTCATGCTAGATTGATTTTGGATTTGGAGAAGCAAGTTGGACTTCTTGGAGGAGTTGGAAACATAATAAGAATTCAAAGCACCATTGGCAACCCTTCAAGCTTTTGAGAAAACCAGGGTTTCTCTCTATGAATTTAGTTTTCATTTTGAAATGTGTTGCAAATTTTTATTATGTTGTTGAAAAGATTTAAATTTTGTTTGATTTGCAAGGAAAACCCATGTCAAATCTTGTTTCAAAACTTGAAAAAAAAAACCTCTATTGAAATCATGGAAAAGAAAACAAAAAAGATTCAAACAATAGAAAATTGAAAGATGCACAAAAGAAATTTCCATTATAAATTAGAAATTAGAATTTATCCTTGTAAATTATTTTGCTGTGTATATTGTTTTGTATGGAAAATTTTCCCAATTTTAGCTATTAAACAATGGAAATTTATATATATATATATATATATATATTTAGCATAAAATTATCTCTTTGCAGATTTTTTCTTTTCAAAAAGAATTTACCAGCTTTTTTTGTTGAAGAAGAAAAAACCGAGTATAAAACAAAGTATTTGCTCTCTGTTCTTTAAAAATAAAATGAGAAGTTTTTTTATATGCTTTAAAAAAGCCTATTTAAAAAACATTATAATAGGTGAGGGACGGGCCCTTTGGTCGCCCCATGGGGCGTTGTATGGAGGCAAGCGCCACTACCAAGGTATGAGGCCTCTCCCTTTAAGGGGCCACCAGAGCCCTGATTACGTGCCTTTTTATATTCTTTTTGAAATTTTATTTAATTATTATATATTATATATAATATAATATATATATATTAAATATAGTAATTACATATTATATATAATATATTTATTATATATATATATAATATATTAATATTTAAATAAAATTATTTAATTTATTATTTAAAATATATAATATGCATAAATTATATATATAAATGTATATATATTATATTAATATTTAAATAAAATTGTTTAATTTATTATTATTTAAATATATAATATGTATATTATATATATATATATATTTGTATATACACTAAGTATATACTTATATATATATATATATATATATATATTTAATATATATTTATATTTAAATATAAATTATTTTAAGGTGATTATTTCATTGTCATAGATGAAATAAATTTGACTTTATAGCGAATGCTTTTATTTTAAAAGTTGACTTTTATTATTATAGGTAATTGGAGAAACAGGGACATAAATTATTAGTTTAAATTCCTCGATATTGCAATTGTAATTTTAATTACATTTGAGTAGTTGAAAATAGTTTTAATTATTTGTATTTGATTGCATGCAATATGCCATTGTTTGGCTTGGATTTAGGAAATCCTAAAGTAGGTGATTAAATTGTCAATTTCCCTTTCATTGTGTAATCTCCCTCTTTTGTGTTGTTGGGAAAATAGAGTTAAATGTTATGTAAGTCTTCTAGATTTGGGTTTCTTTTAATTTCATGGGTGGTCGTAATTTGTAGTCAACCTTTTTTTTTTCCTTGGGTAGTGCACCTTGTTGGATCCAGTTAGATACTCGATTATCATGAATGGGATGTGTAGACTTTATGTCATGGATAGGGAGTCATTCTCCTTAGGTCAGACTTGTGTACCCTTGGGTCTAGAGCTATTCCATGTGTTGTCTTAGAGAAGTGGCTTGCAATGAGGGCTGACACACAAAGTGGTGTTAGGGTAACTCTTTACAAGTTAGTTAATTAAGTTAACATAAATAAACTTATGAGAGGTTTAGGTTGTATCAAACACTTAACAAGATTAATTTCACCTCTCTTATGGACACAAGGGCTTGTATAGACTTGGGATGAGACGAGAAGGCCTGGAATGGAAAGATCGTTATCTCGTCTCTACGAGAGATAACTGATTCTGTATTGGTTTGCATGATGGTAGGGGAGTCATTAAGAGGATTCAGGATATCGAGATGAGGCGGGGACTAGGAAGACTTCATAGGGATATCCCATGTGACATTGTGATGACACTTCTCTTAAGTGATGGTATGTTTTGTATCCGGTGATTACAGACAGTTAATTAACTCTGGAAGAGCCTTGTAGCATTATGTTATGTGATGTTGTACTTGTATTTAATTCAGTTCAGCTTTGTGTAGCTTGTGTCTAGAGGTAGATGGTCTTGTATAGGAATCCTTGTTACTATCTCCTAGCATGGGGGGTGAGCCTTCGGGTATCACATGGTTGGGTGGAACGTGCACCTTAATCCGTTAGGTCATCTTCTTGTTCGTGTGGACGAGATTTCCAGTTGGAGAGCTCGTGGGATCCAAAACCTTTTCATGCTTTATTCATTTCAGTTGTTATTGTATATTATCACCCCTCTTTTGTTATCGAGGTGGAAGATGTAATTTATAACCATGCTTATTGGATTTACCTCATTCGGGGAATGAGAGAGTTATGTCGATATTGTAAATTATTGTTATTAGAAACATGTGGTTTGTCTTATGCT
>VDFB02215753.1:0-26254 GCA_007258455.2 Sequoia sempervirens
CTTATATAATGTATAAAACAAGTGGGAGAATATAACAAAAATGTGTGTTTTCCACCTTGCATAATGATATAATGTAATATTTTATTATTTGTGGTGCACCTAGGGGATCTAGGGATGTGTTCATCTCATGAGTTAGCATTCATGGGGCCACTTTATGTGTTGTATGCAATATTGTGATAAATATTTAATATGGGGTTGCACACTGCAAAAATATTAAATAAAATATTAGGAAAACTTAATACCATTAAGTAAATGTGGGGGTTAATGTTTTAATAAACTCATTGTATTAGTCACATGGTTTTATGTAATACTAGTTGGTAGTTTTGTGTGAGCTTATGTCTATAAAAGTAAGCACATGGGTGGTTGTCTAAGGTTGGTTGGTTGGCTAATTGGTCATTTTGGCTAAGGGGTTGAGAGAATCTCTTGTTAGAATTTGAGGCTTGAAGCATGACATAGGATGTGTGGTTGCATTCTTGTTCACATGGAGTTCTTGTAGAGGGCTTGATGTTTCAAGGGTGTTCATGGAGAACTTTGAAGATGCATTGTAATCTTTATTGTTGAATAATACATGAGTGATGGATGCTTTTGGAAATTGGATTTTTTCCCTCTCGAGGGTTTTCCCAGGGTATATCTTGTGTCATCTTTGATGGCATGTTGTATATTATTTTGTATATGGATTCTAAATACTTGTTTGCATAGATTTCTCTATTTAGGTTATGTAGAAATTATCTTGGGTGGATGCACATTTGATTTCAATATATTCATCATTCCAAACATCCTTTTCCCTAAGTTTCACCACCTAGACAACCTCATCAAACCTTAAGATGAAATACATGATAATTTAAATATGTAACCACTAAATGATTGTAAGTGTACTAAACATTATTAAAATATGTCCCAAAAAAACATACTTTTAGTTATGTCGATAGGTATAATTATAGTGACAATGAGAGGTGGCTTAAGATATATTGTAATGGTCTAAGTGCATTCACAAAAATCTCCAACTTCAAATTAAATAACCATTTACACATTAAATTAAGATTAATAACTCAATCTAATATTTTTATATATAAACTACTCAAATATTTAAACTACATTTTTTACAAATTACAATTTTAATACAATGTTTTTGATTAGGGGTAAAAAATAGGTTTTGATGGGGCCTAGAACCCATTACATAATGGTTTTGAAGGGAACCGTCAACCTAACAAAGAAAAGAAAGATGCATAAAGAATAAACCATAAACCAACAACAACCCCACAAAAACCTCTAAAAGATTAGCATGACTACACGCGTTGCAACTTACAAACAAGCAAGAGCCTGAAACCCTTCAACAACTTGGTTTTAACTGGGACCAGAAACCCAATTAGATACACAAAGAAGCCGTTTGTATTTTCCAAGCATCAACAAACCTGCTGCTCATGGAAGACACCACTGAGCCAAGAAAGATAATCTACTTAATGGTGTAAAACACCATCAGACCCCTAAACAAAAACGCGAGAATTCCAAAAACCCCACCTTAATAGGGGAACAGGAGAGCACAACAAACCACTGGGAACAAAGCCACTGCTCAAACTAGGAAGCCAACTCTGAAACCACCTCAACAGGAAGGAGCTCCCCTCGATAGGAGAGAATAATATGCCCACCACATCCACTGCCGCTAGAAGACTCCAACACCATCAACCTCCACCTCCATAGGAGAAGCATCCACCTCAACAGGATCCACAACTAAGGAATCCAAAGACAATCACCTGCCAAATCCACCTCCATAGGAGCTGAATCCACCTCCATAGGATTCAAGAAGGAGACTAGCAAAGCAATAAAACAAGCAACCATACCACTCTTAGGAAAAACCCGGTAAGAAACCAACACTTGCAAACAACAATCCTCAAAAAACCACTAATTCTAAGGGGGCTCAGCCCGCTGGGACAAAAAGAGAAACTTAGACAACCACCCAGCCTACAGGAAAAAATGAGAAGCCAGAGAACCCACAACATCCATGGGAAACTCTAGCAACAAAAAAGTAAAGAACCCCTCTACTTCAACACAAAGGAAATAGAGACAAATTCCAACTTCAAGAGTAATTGGGATTGAGAAAGGCCATAGGAAATAGCCCAGCCGAGAAAAAAAACAAGCCATAGGGGGCTCCAAAGAGCAGAGCCAGGCGAGGGAAAACAAAAAATAGGGAGGAGGGCAGGAGAGCAAAACCATGAAGCACACCATCTGATCCAACAAGATCTATAAGAATGCAAACTCCAACCACAAACAAACCCATCGCAATCGACCCCAAAACCACACCCAACACCAAGGAAACCACCCAGGAACCCAAAGCTTTGCCACATCAATTTCTCACCATAACATCCTTCAAGAAATAGCCTCCCAAAGAGATAACACCAAAACACACTAAACCACATAGCCAACCCTCCTCTACCTCCATAGCCATATTTACAAGAGCACAAGGGGGACCAAACCCCATAGCCTCGAGAAAAGAGGAAAACAAGACAACCAACGAGAAACCAGAGACCCAATAAGCCTCAGCCACCACAACATCAAGGCTAACACAACCTTCCTAGGAAACACCCATGAACTGGGCAAAGAGGGAATGAAGAGAAGGAAAATAGACCACCCATCCTCCCCCAATAGAGACACCACCAACGTGTCAGCTGAGCCAGGAAGCCAGAACATCCCCCTCGAGCCATGCAGCCACCAATAAATTTCCATCAACAAAAGCATCCGCACAGGGACCACCTCCAAAGCCTCACCCATCAAGCAAACGAAGGACACATTTGCCATTTGGGTCATCCTCATCATTGTTACCTTCTTCAGCTGCAAATTTCGAGTGACAGACTCTCGCCCGCATCTCTCCCGTCGCTCACAACACTGTAGATTTTGAAATACAGACTCTTGCCTACATCGCCTGCCTTGCATCCATTGCGCACACAATTCTCACTCTTTAGATGAATGTTATCCTTGGTGCTTCTAGTGCATATATTAAGGTTAATACAATGTTTATTATTTTTAAAAATAATAATATTAATTTAATTATAATTATTTTATTTAATAAATCAAAATAATGTACTTATTAATTAATAATTATATAAGTACTACATTATATCTCTTAACATATTTTAACTAAATGTATTTAAGATATATACTAGTAATATAGTATTATGAGGGGATTTTTTACTAAATATTATATTTATGATCAAAGCAATGGGTAGAAAGTAGAGTAGGGTAACAACATGGCCAACAATGTTGAGTGTATGTCATAGGTAGTGGCAAGGTATTTGGCATAAGCTTAGATGAAGATAGAGATTCAAAAAATGGAAATGACAATGATTCCTTGTCATAAAATATTTCATGCATGAATTTTGGAAAGTTTTTTTTGGATTCAAAAGAGTAAGTCATCTTGGTTTTCATTCTTATTACTCTCCTTATAGTTATTGATTCATGTGGATAAGAAATAGATAGCCTATTTAATTTATTAGGGTAATTGTTTTCAATTATCTATAATATAATTCAACCAATAATCTAATATAAAAGAGTTCAATTAAATAAACAAACAAATATAACTGATTTACCAACAAAATTTTGAGTTACTTGTCTTTAACTTAGAATGCTAATGTGTCCTATTTCAACTAGAATCATAATTTAAATAGTTACCTATTAAATAAAAATAATATAGGAACTAGGTTTATGTTAATTGATGACCAAATTTAGTGAAAATGAAACATATGAATGCAATGGATTAATGGGAACCTAGATGGATATATTAATGGAGAAAATCTAGATGACTTAGACTTTTATTGGGAGTATTAGAGGTATATTTTGATATTGGAATGCCAGTACACCCATAGGGATTCCAAAGACAATTATGCTGATATCTTGTACATAGAATTTTTCTCAAAGGATAGTATGAATAAGAGTGAACAATATCCTACTAAACATTTAAAATATAATGAATGAAATTGTGATACTACTCTCTTTACAAATGAATGGTAGAAATTAAAGATAAATATGAAATAGAAAGTAGATGGATATATTTTTTAAGTGGATTCCTGTAAAATCCTTTGAGCTTAAAAAATTAGATATTCTTTCGGAGATTTCTAATGTGGTAAAACCCCCAATTTAGACTTTTATCTTAGCATTGACAATCAATGGTAAAAGGTGTGTACGCTTAAGAATGTAAGTATGTTCAACGAATAAAATATATTTGAATCAAGTTAAATGATTATAGAATTAAAGAAGGATAATAATTCAAATATAGAGTCAGCTATGGGGTAAGTGCAAGAAGTTGGGTCCACAAAATGTTGAAAAAGTGGAAGTGATTTTCCCGATTTCAAGAATTTGTCACAGTTGGACTAAAAATTTGAAGCGCTTACACATTGAATCATAAAAAAGTTCAATGATATGAAATTTAGTATTTTGAGTCTAGTTTTCAAATATGTAATTTATTCTAATACCTAGATGATACAAAATAATTTTTATTATGCATGTATAAAAAACACTTTTTAAAAGTCACTTTTTAGGACCATACCATGCACATGTAAGGACACCATAATTTGACCTAAATAAAAGTATTTTTCTAATTCATTTTGCAGAAAGATGTGTATTATAATTAAGATTGATGAGGTTATTTTCTTATAATTTTTTTCTTAATATTTTTTTATTTGTTAATTTTTTATTGGCTCTAATTGTTGGTTTTTAAAACCCTTGTGTACAGACACCATAACTTTTCAAGTTTATGGACCCGTTTTCTTATAACTTGACCTAAACTTATCAATTTTTGAATTTTCTTTTTTTCATTATCTAAAGAATTTTTTAGATTGATGTCATATATTTTTTTTAACTATGAAATTAACAAATTAAAAGTCATTAAAAAATATGAAAACCTAACATTTCAAGTTTATGGACCCATTTTATTATAAATTAATTAAAAATAGAAAAAATAATCCAATAATAAAAATATATATATTTGAAAACTAGACATTGTCATCTATAATGGGTTTTAATTTCATAAAACAATTTTGAAAAAAAAAACCTCATTAGCTATATTGCCAAATTTAGTTTTTTTCTCTTGAAATTGCCATGACCTTGTACTTGCAAGTCCAAGGCTAAGTATTGGGTTAGCATGACTTTTCTAAGCATAAATTTAAATGAAAATCATGTATTGTGAGTTTAAAACTTTTTGGAATGAGTTCCCACTTTAAAATGGGTACCTATCCTAAAGAATGAATGGGGACTTGTTTTAAAGCTGAAAAATAACACTTCCCTTGAATGTGGAACCAACTTCTTGCACTTGACCTGTGAATAATTTTTTTGTTGAGTATAATAGAATGGAAAAATGGAGAATAAATAAAAGGACATGAGACCTCAGTTCAAAAGAAGACTAAAAAGGGAACTCTTTGAAAGAAAATAAAGAATTAACAAAGGAAATCATCCTCGAATTAAGCTTAATTCAAAATGATATAAGTCCCTAGGTGTAGAAGGAGAGAAACGAGGACAAATGAAGGAGCTCAAGAGATGATTTTCTAACTCCACACTTTTCTCCCAGTAGAAGAAATAAGAAGAATAATACTTACTTTAGAAGCTATAAAAGTGTAATAAATATAAAAATCTTAGACAATGGATGTATGAAAGAAGATTATTTTGATAAAAAACACATGATGATTAGACCGAGTAGTAAAATAAAAAATAATACCAAGAAAATAATTTTCCAAGGAAACCCCAAAATTGGTTTTTTGAAAAAGAGGATTTCTTACCAAGATGAAGGATGTTGATATTTGTTTCCTCAAATAATATCAAAAATCAGAAATAAGAGATAAAACCTATACAATATCTTATAGAATATGTTGTGTGTAATAAATCACTAGCAAGAGTATGAGAGAATTTTAGAGAGAAATGGTGAAAGAGTGAGATTAGAAAATAGTTCTAAAAACTTAGTATTTATAAAATAATGACTATCAATGTCTCTTGATCTACTGCGAGAAGGTGAGCAAGGGGTTGGGGAATGTTGCGAGTGTGTGGGGTGATACATGTAGGTTGCCCAAGGGGCATTTAGGGGTTTTTTTTTTTTGTTGTTGTCTTTTAATATTTTTGTGCATTTATGTGTGGATCTAGCTTGTGCAAGGCTATATGGTGCTCTTGGGGGTTCTAGGAGACCCCCGATCAAGTTCTTTCAAGGATTTTATTATTGGTGGGGTTTCTTCATCTTTGAGACATGATAATATAGTTAATTTCCTCTTACATGTGATAGAGGAACCAAAGAATAATCAATTTTAGGGGTTACTGACAAAACCCAATGGGTTCTTGGAAATAAGCATAGATCACTCAATGGTGGTGATTAATCTGTATGTTGTGGCATATGATATGATGTATTTAGCAGAGTATGATTTAATCTATAAATTCATGGGAGTTCATATATCTGTCTTTTTTTAGGCTTGGACTCATTAACGAGAACCCAAACAAAGATATGGAAATAATTTTGGGAGCTAATGGTTTCTTTTTGTAGACACGTGAAATTAGCATTATGCACTTAGTTCATATTCATCCGCTCATTAAATAAATCAAGCTCATTAAATCCATTCACCAAGTAAATCAGGTCTATTTAATTCATTCCTAAGGTTATTCATTTAAATTAAATAAATCAACTTTGTTTAATTTAAGTCTCACATCAACCTTTTAAATAAATAAACCAAACTTTATTTAATTGAAATCCAAAAATCACCTTCTATCCCTTTTGATTTAAATAAATCAAAATATCTAAGTCAAATGGGTCAAAGCATCTAATCATCATCTTAACTAAGCTAATCCTGATTAAATCTAATCTAATGCATGTCACATCCTCCAGCTTTTCCCACTTGCACAAATAAAGCATTTTAATTCATTTATAAATTCATCATTTTCCATCAACATGGCAGCTTTGAGGAATATTCCCTCAAGTTTGAATTCAAAAACAAGTGGACATGTACATCCAACAAAGCATTTATGAGGCCTTACATGACTCTTACATGTCTCTTGCACAAGGTCAAATTCAACATTTAACTCTCAAATTCAAATTTGAATCTCCCCTTCTTTGGCACATTGACCAAAATGTGCTCATTCCTCAACCTATTACAAGTTGACAAGTGGCTTCATCTCATTGGTCAAATCTTTATCCCACATTGGTCTATTTTGAGCACTCTTAGCATTTGAGATTCTATTTATAGAAGGCTTATTCTTCATCAATTCATCTACAATCCTCATGCAAAGTCACTCTCTTCAATTGAGTACTGATTTTGTCCATATCATTTTATCACCATTGCATTGCATCATTTCAGTTTTAGCAAAGATTGGGAAAGGGATTCTTTCCATAGAAGCACCAATCCACTATGAGATAAAGTTTGATCATGTTTTATATGCTTTATTTAGTTATTTTGAATCTTTTCATCTTATGTGCATATTTTAATATGATTGAGTATTTCATAGGAACACTACTTTATTTGTTTGTTTTAGACTAACATTATGCTAATGTCTGATGAGGTTTAAACAGTTTGCAGATTTAGGGGCACTTCAATTTTTTGTGGTCTTAACCTCACTAGGAGACTGTAATATGGTCTTTGAGGGTATCCCGTATTTTCATAATCAAGCAGGCTTTTTTTATTAAATCATGGCACCTAGGGATTGATCCAATGGAAGGGCTCCTATCAAAGATTCCTATGTGGATTTAGCTACCTCGTCTACCTATGGAGTTTTGGTGCAAGGACATTCTACATTCTATTGATGTTTTGGGGAAGCCTTTGGGTCCATTGCATCAAACACTCTATCATAGGGTAACCTATTTTACTTGTCTTTGTATGAAAATCAATTTAAATAATCTCCCACTGGAGTCTCTTGAAATTATATTAGGAAGCATGAGCTAGATTCAACAAGTGGACTATGAAGCTCTCCCATTTTGATGTTGTTCTTGCCATGAATATGTATATTTACAAAGGAATTGTCCTAGTTTGGGAGCTAAAAGCCAACAACCTCCAGTTGGGTTACATGCAACTAGATCTAAAGCAAAAAGCAAAGCCCCAATTCAGAATGAGGAGCCTAACTCAAATGGGTTAATACCTGTGAAATCTCAATAAAAAACAAAGGCGTCAAAGCATTAAAATAAAGCTTTATTTAAGGGAATATCTTGTAATAGGTTTGATGTTCTTGAAAATTTTGAAGATTTAGATTCAATGGAAAATGATCATAAGTTTGGGACTCATATTTTTCAAGGCATAGATATAGGTAGCCATGGATCTCAGCATTCTACTCCAAATTTGAACAAAATTGAACCTTCAAAGGAAGAAGTTGCTCTATCTTTGCATCCTATCAAGCCCAAGGCTAATGATTAGGAGACTTGGGGGGATCTCGAGGAGGAATTAGTTTCTAATCCCTTGGGTGATAACCCTAGAGAGTAGATATATACTGAGGTGGTGATCGGTCTAGAGATTGACTATGGGACTAAGGATGATGGGAAGAAGAAAACACCACCCCACCTTGGAATCTACCAGAAGAGTTTAAAGAAGTGAAACCTTGATAAAATGGCTAAGGTGGGGAGGAAAACGGATTTGGAGGAGATGTAGATTATAAGTGAGTCTTTAGTGGAATCTGGTGTAGTTAAGAAATTGGACACCCACTTTGCCTCCTCTCATAAAATGATTGTAATATCTTGGAATGTTAGGGGTATGAGTAGAATCCCTAGATAATAGGTTACTCAGGATTTAGTTCATGATCACAAACTTGATATTTTATTCATTTAGGAAACTAAACTTCTTGTTGAAGATATGATAAGGATTTCATCCAAAATTTGGAAGAGCAGTTTATTGCTAGTGTATGGGTTTCCAAGGGTTAGTTGGAGGATTTTCTTGTCTCTAGGACCCATACAAGAGCATGCCTCTCTGGTGGATGACTAGTAGGATTTCTCTTTCTTTGTTAGCATTATTCTTTGATTCAAGAGAGGTTGTTCTTTTTACCAATGTTTATACACCTAATGATTATCTAGGTAAGACTTTTCTTTGGTATAATATTAGATCTATTCACTCCTTTTCTCCTTATTATCCTTGTATTTTAGTGGGATATTTTAATTCTATTTATAATTTGGGACAAAATTGGGGGGAATTAACCATTTGGGGCCTTCTTCTTCTTTGGTGTGGGATAACATATCATTTCTTAATCTGGTTGATGTTAAACCCATTAATAGAACTTTCACTTGGCACAATTGAAGGTGTGGGGATTGGTCTATTTTTGAGAGGCTTGACATGTTTCTTGTTTCTGAAGGTTGGATTGGTAATATTCGGTCATCCTTTTTAGAAATTCTAGGGTGGAAAGGGTTTGATGATTGGTCGATCAAGTTCTCATCCTCCTTGTTCTCTCTACCCAAACAACCTCCTTTTAAATTCCAACTTATGTGGCTTCAATACCACACTTTACACCAGATTGTAGAGCAGTGGTGGTTAGAAGAGAGACCTAATTTTGGAATTATAATGTTATCCTTTTTTAAGAGACTTTAATTTGTCAAATACAAGCTAAAGAAATGGAACAAAATGGTTTTTGGTGACCTCTTTCATATTAGGAAATTGGTTCAAGATCAATTGGAAAAGATCACATTCAGAATTAAGGAAGAGGGGATGACATTAGATTTGCTTCAGGAAGAAACTAGATACTCTAAGGAACTTGTTGAATGGGAGCTATGGGAGGATATTTTTGGTGTTGAATGCAAAATAAAACTGAGAGGGGGATTGAATCAGTTATACCTTAAAAATTCAAAACCCTCATAAACATTCATATACATATTCATTCAATTAACCCTTAAATTATTATAATGTTTTAACATGAAAATAAAATAATAGAAACTAAAACTTGATCAACACCATACACAAGAGAACACTAGATTTACATGGAAAACCCAAGATGGGAAAAATAACAATGAGGATTAACTCACAATATAAAGTAATATCAACACCGAATACAAAGGGCTCACTATTAGAGGGATCACTGCCCAAAGAAAGAAAGGCTCACTACCAGAATAGAAAAGAAGATAGAGAAGAGAGTGTTACATAGAGAAATCCATCTCAATGAAACAAAGGAATCCACCACAATATCACCAACACCTTCACAACATAATTGAAGAATTGTAGACAACTTCTACTCACTGCATCCAACAATCTAACACATGAAAGCTTGCACTACACTTCTCAAATTCATACACTAATATTTTGCAATTCATATCATCCACATCATACTTTTTTATCTTCACATCCCTCAAAAACTAAACTCATATTTATATCATCTTCAACCTTGAAACTGTTATCCAAGGTCGACTATGCACACCAACCATGCAAATTCATATTAGGTCAACACCAAAACACTTCTATGGTGGATAAAAGTGAAGGAAGACCACACCACTCCTTATCTAGGACCCAAATTTAAAACACCATGCTACAACACACTTGTACAAACAATAAACATCCTCCATAATTAGTGTAAACACCAAGGTTGGTCATTACCCATGTAAACACCATTAAAATTTTAAGTATACACTTCCTTTGATCTAGCAATAACTCACAAAAAACAAATGTCACATGAATTGTTTTTGTAATATTCCACAAATAACTTAAAAACCAACAAAATCCTTCACAACATCTTCCACCTAAAGAATGTACACACCCAATACACTCAAGAAAATTTTCCATACATTGTAACTTAATAAATTGACTTCCAAAGCACAAACCTCGAGTGAATTCAACTGAAGAAAGATGCCAACACTATCAACACACCTTCAAATCTGCAAAAACTAAAACCAAATTATGGAGAAACGTGAAGCAAAAGTGTTTCTTCTAGACACCTTTGCAATACCTAGTTCACACAATGGTGAACACAACTTCCTTTGTAAAAAAATCTAGCACACCAAATTCTGGATATAACAGCCCTGAACACCTCTGATGAACATATCTGAAATGCATAGGTAGATCTTTGACCTAGAATAAATGCGGAGCAACACCAAAACACTATTCTGCAACTCAGAACACATTGTAACTCACTGTTTCCTCTTTTTATCATTTTTTTCTCAAAAGCACTTGGAAACCAAACACCAGGAACACATCCTCATTATCTCCATCACTTCCTCAACCATATACAGAAGCTTATCAAAGAAATACTAGAGGTTGACACTAGTAGCTTACTAATGACAACATAATGCAACTAATCAAAGCATCATCAATGCAACAACATAGACATCACATGCTCTTGCAACAATATTCTTCTTATATAGTTGACACCAATGACAACATAGGCTTGTTGAAATCAATGACAACACCAACTGCTCATACTTGCAACATTTCAAAGCATAAATCTCAAATTGATTGGCTTTAGGAAGGGAATAAGAATGTTAATTTCTTTCATAATTCTATAAAGGGGCATAAAATGGGAATATGATCACTTCTCTCATATCACTTGAAGGGGGAATAATTAAATTCTCACTAGGCTATTATGGAGGAGGTGGTTAGGTTTCATTCTTCTCTCTTCATAGAGAATGGCCCAGTTTATCTAGTTGAGGAGAATCTTGTTTTAGAATGTATACCTTTGGTGGAATTTGATGAGATGAATACCTCCCTCTTGGCACTCATCTCTTTAGAGGATCTTGAAAATATTATTTTCCAAATGAAGAAAGGTAAGGCCCCAAGCCCTGACATTTTCCCATAGAGTTTTTCAAGAGTTTTGGGATACAATCAAATTTGATTTGTTGGAGGTGGTTTTGGAATCTTAGACTAACAAGCAGATGCTCAAGGCCATTAATTCCACTTTTCTTTCCTTAATCCTAAAAAGGAGGGTGCCAACTCCGTAGATTCTTGTAGACTTATTATGTTGTGCAATGTGACCTTCAAGATTGTCACCAAGCTAATTGTTGAAAGACTACACAAGTGTTTGAGTCCCTTGATTTCCATGGAATAGGG
The DNA here is from genome assembly GCA_007258455.2 of Sequoia sempervirens. NCBI lineage: Eukaryota > Viridiplantae > Streptophyta > Pinopsida > Cupressales > Cupressaceae > Sequoia > Sequoia sempervirens. The sequence continues at coordinate 11,967 of VDFB02215753.1, forward strand.
AGGTTTTTTCAAAGGGAGGCAGACTTTTGATGGAATAATTGTGGCATCTGAGGTTATCGACTCCATGTCTTCTTCTAAAGAGAAGGGCATGTTCATTAAATTTGATACGTCTAAAGCCTATGAAAAGGTTAGGTCCTTAAAAAAAATTATTAGCTCTTGGTTTCCATTCAGAGTGGTTTGCTTGGGTCATGAGTTATGTGACCTCTTCCTCATTTTTAGTTCTGGTTAATAGATCTCCCTCGTCTACCTTTTTTGCTTCTCAGGAACTCAGGCAAGGGGATCCTTTATCCCCTTGTTTGTATTAATGGTTGAGGACCTTTCAGATGTTTTTGAAGCAACATAAGGAAATGGGCCTCATTCATGGTTGGAAATGGGATCAAGGGTTGGATGCTCAATTCTTCTCTAGTTTGTGGATGGTACTACTCTCATGGGTCTAGCTAGAGTTGAAGAGGAAACTAACTTTAAGAAATCTCTAGATATATACTTGGTTGCATCCGGTTCACAAATTAATGAATACAAATCTAATATCCTCTTCTCCAACACCCCTATTGTTATCCAGAATAGAATCACCAATATTCTTCACTTTTAGATTGGAAAACTCCCCATAGATTATTTGGGGATTCCCCTATGTGTTGGTACCTTAAAGAGGAGTGAGTGGCAACAAATTTTGGATGAATTTAGGTCAAAGGTTAACCATTATCCACCTTCAAATGGTTATCTTTTTCTAGTAGGATAAATATTTTGTCCTTTGTCTTGTAAGCTCTCCCTCTGTATAGGTTCATGGTGCTTTTTTCCCCCAAGAGCTTCTTCAAGGAGCTTGATTCCCTTGTCAAAAAAAATTGTGGGTAGGAGAGCTTGACAATCAAAAAATGGAGTTTGGTGAGTTGGGAGAAAGTTTGCAAACCAAAGGAGAATGGAGGCCTTGGCCTAAGGTAGTCAAAGCTAAATAGTTAGGATTTGGCTACAAAATTATATTCGAGGTGGTGCAAATTTCTAGAGCAAACTTAGGCTCAATTTTTGAACTATAAATATTTAGGAGAGGTTTCTAATGAGGACATTCCACAAATGGAATTGGTTGGTAAGGTATCTATGATTTCAAGCACTATTAAAAGGGGATATTCCCTTATAAAGGATGGCCTCTTCTGGATTGTTCAGAAAGGTGAGAGAGATCTCTTCTAGACTAATCCTTGTGATGGTTATCCTCCTGTTCTCTCTTCTCTTCCCCAAATTTGAACCTTAAGTGAGACTTTTATGGATGCTAGGTGTTCCAATGTGGATATGTTTAAACTTTCTTCTTATATAGGAGGGTCTTTGGTTCATCATTGGCATAATCCTAAAAGTTGGCCGGTTGGTGGATCTCAAGAGGAACAAAACACTCATCTCTATTCTTGTGAAACAACCTTGTTGTTCCTCGTGGGCTAGGGATTTTCTTGCTTGGGGCCATGAGTCTAAAGGTATCTATTCGGTTTCCCAAGGTTATGTTGTTCTTGAGTCTCAACAAGGTAACTTTCGAGTGTATCCTTGGTGGAAGTGTATTTGGAACAATTTTGGGTGGCCTAAGTGTAATATGTTCTTGTGGTTGTTGAGTCATAACAGATGCATCACCTAGGAAAATATTAGGAACAAAGGTTTATGTGGCCCGTATTTTTTCTTTTTATGTGGGTGTAGTGAAGAGAGTACTAATAATCTATTTTTCTAGTGTACCTTTTCCTTGGAAATATGGAGACTTTGGTGGAAGATTTAGAGGATACCATTTATGCATGCTTCATCTTTACGTGAATTTTGGGAGAAATTGGGTCCCCCTCTAATCTTAGCCCCCTCTTTGGTAGTAGCAGGGAGATAGTGCCTCCATCATTATTTGACAAATTTGTCTAGAGAGAAATTGATGCATCTTCTAGGAGTGTTGGCAGGTGGTTTTTTAGGTTTGGTATAAGGTGAAGTATATCCTTAAGGAAAATATAGAATCTAAATTTGACCTGGGAGAGTCTATGTCTTCATCAAATATGCATATTGCTACTCTCCTTAAGCTTTCTTTACATTGGGACCCTCAAGCACATCAAGGAAATAGATACATACCTTCCAAGAAGGTGGAACAATTGGGAAAGTGGAGTCCTCCTCCTAAGGGTGCCTTCAAAATTAACATTGATGGATCTACTCAAGAAAACCTAGGAGATGCTGGGATTAGAGGAGTTGGTTGGGATAATATGGGATTTATTCATTTTTTCTTCTCTAGTTATTTGGGAGTGCACTCTAATAATCTGATGGAGGCTAGGGCTATTCTTAAGGATTTGGAGAAAGCTTGTGAGTTGGGTTGGAGGTGATTTGTGAAATGGATTCTATGATTTTTGTGTCTCTTCTTAACAAGAGAGATTTTCAAGATTCTACATGGAGATTTTTTTTATTGAAAAGAAAATTATCCATCTTGCTTCAAACTTTGATACCATTTCGTTTGTCCATATTCCTAGGGAATGGAACAAAGTGGCAGATTGCTTGGAAAAATGGGATTTTGAAGGAAGATGGATATGGAATGTGGTGGAATGACAACAATTAGATCGAGATAAAAGTCACACCCTACTTAAGCTTCTTCATAAGAATCAGAATGTCTAGCCCCATGCCAATTTTTGGTTGGATTCTTTCTAGTTGGGGTCTTAGTCATTTGGGCTACCCCCTAGATCTCCTATGATTTTTGTCCTTCTTGGGTGGGGTTATGGTGTTTTTTGATGACTATAGTCATCTGGTTCTCTTGATGTACTGACTTGGTTTCTCTTGAATAAAAAAATTTCACCCTCTTTTCAAAAAAATAATATAATGACTATTAGAACCCTTTGAGAAAACTTAGTTTCTTATTTTAAAGATAGAGGGGGAGAAAAAAATTGAAAAGGGTGAAAATGATTGGAGAGATATTGGTGCCAACATATGAACTAATGAGAAATATCATTGGGAAGTTACAATATTAATTTACCTTCAATGGATCATTTGGGAATCACTAAATATAGAATTTATTATGAAAAAAACTACAAAAAAGCCTTAATGCTTATAATAAAATCACAAAACTAGGAAAATTAACAAAGAATTTATATATTCAATATTATGGATAAAATTTATGGATTAACATACAAATATATATGCCTCTTGGATACATAAATCAAGGAGATGGAATATCCAAGAGGTTTGAGTTAACTCTCAATCACTCTCAATCAATAGTAGGTTAACTTTGTCTAATTGAGATAGAGGTAGTCTGACTAAACATAGGTTTCAATTAGGATAAATAAAAAATAAAAAAGTGTCTAGATAATCATTCTATGTTAGTACTCATGTATAATGGCATTCCCCTCCAAAATAAGGAGAAATATTGTAAGACAAAAATCCCTCAAGAGAAGATGAAAAGAGGAGGTCCAGGTGACCAACCCCAAAAATGGTAAGGAGGATAAAACCCAAGTGAGGAGAAACTCCCTCCCAAAATAGAGAGAAGAGACAATTTAACCCCTTCTAAATGTTTAGTTCCCTTTACCAATGGTAGAGGATCAACCTAAATATATTACATATTGGTAAGAAATAAAGCTAAATGTGTATACAAGATATATTCTTAGTCCTAAGAGAAATATAAGAGAAGAAAAATAAAAATATATGATGTCTTTGGAATCTACTTCGATGTCCTCATGTCAGTGTTGATAGGTGCCACAAATGGAAGGGATTCATCCCATAGTGCAATGGTAAAGTGGTGGTTTTGTTGTTATGGCCATGCAAGGTTCAAGCCTCCACTGAGCCATTGTGATCGCAAACACTATGCCTCCACTGATCCAATGTGCTCATAAGTTTAAATTTGTGGCGTTGAGGCTGCTAATGGCGTGCATGGCATGAGATTGATGTTCATGCCTGAGTTGTTCCAATCCCTCATTGGGCTACTATGCTCCCGAGCTCTATGCTCCTACTAGGCTATCATGCTCACGAGATTGGACTGGTCACTTGCATTCATGTCAAGGAGGAGGTCCCCTAAATGTGGCATCCATGCTGACTTGGGCCAGGCTAAAAATTCTTGATGTTACCAATAAAAAAAATTCTACACAAATAGAAATGAATGATGAGGATTCCTCTAATGCTAGTGATAATGAGTATATTAATTTGTTTACACCCCATTTTTAGATCAAATATTGATGAATTATTTCAATTAGTTAAAATTATGTGAGTATATGGAAGACATGAATTTATTATATTTTTGAATATAAAAGAATATATGGTGATGATTTCACTCTGTGAATATAAAAAAGTTAGTATCATATTTAAATCTCAAAATTAATATTAAATTTAAACTTTTCCTATTATTAAATTGTTAGAAAAGAATGGGTAGCTAAATGGTATAATTGAATAAATTTAAAGGATTAATGTGATTCCATGTTTCATATTATGATGTTTATTTACTCAATATGATCATCAAATTGATATACAAATATGTTTATATTTGACTAGACTAAATACCATGATGTTGTAATGAGGTGAACATAGGATGAAGTATAGTTCCCCTTCTTGATTGAGGAGGGAAAGCATCATTGAGGAGAGGATAACAAATTGGGTAGAGTCTTTAATCCATACCATGTGCCAAGAACTTGTCACACACACACACACACCACTGATCTGAATGTTACTAGTCAATCATGCATAATTTTTTTTATTATAAGTCCAAACTGGTCATGTTTCCTTTTTATAGGAACATTGGTTTAGAGTTGCATGAACAACAAGGTTGTCATCATTTTCACCTCATATGCAGAATAAATTTGACTAGATAATAATCCTCTGTTTGAATTCATTGTGTCAAATTGAGATCAAAACAAATCTCTTGGTCAAATATTTAGAAGTCTTTCATTGTTATGCATGTTGAGCATGTTTTGGTTTTGAACCTAGAAATTTCAAAAAATCAACAAATCTTTTGATTCTAAAGGAAATAGACATTTATTTTCATGAAAAAATACATACACAAAATAATGAAAAAACTAAATAAAATATTTGAGAATTAATAAAAAAGTCCAAGAAGAAGGGTGTGAGAAATTAGTGCTCCTATTGATATAAGACAACAAATCTAGGATTTGTGATCTCCAAGGTCTCTATAGTTGGATCAAAACGTTTGGTTTTACTTAGTGTTTTATGAGGATGGTTTGTTCAAGGCGGCATTTTTGATTCATCAAATTTGTAAACAAATTTTCGTTATAGTGAAATTTTTGTTCTCCTTTTTTTATAATTTGTGATATTTCTTACTTATTTCATTTTAAAGAAAAATTTAAAATATTAGGGTAACAATAAACAAATGAACTAAATGATAAAATGGTTTCTTCTTAATGATTTCAAACTTCATGTGATGATATGTGCAAAAATAATATTTTAACCCACTTTAACAAAATAAACATGCATTCAGTTTTAGGAAAAGTAGATGTTATCTTCTACAAAAATAAAATTAACTATGGTAAAATCTCATTAAATCATTTATTACACACACAAAATTAATGATTACCACAATCAATCCTTAAAAAATAACATATGTCAATATTCATATGTCTTTAAACTTCATGCAAATTTCAACACATAAAAAAGAATATAGAGCACCCTACCTAAGAGTTGAGTTTCTAAGCCTAAAATAAAAGGAAAACCACGAGTTTCAAATTTGAGACTTTATGGAGTGTATACTTTCTCCAAAATATGTACCCGATCTAAAAAGGAACAAGTATATGGTCTAATTAGAAATGGGTACCCATTTAAAGCCAAAATATGTACCTATTTAAAAAAAGGGTACTCATTTAGGACATAGTATGGAGCAGACCATTGGCAAGAAGACCATTGGTGAGAAGATCGTTGGTGAGAAGATTGATTCAGTGGCAAGCTTGAGTGATTTGAATTTGAAATCACTCCCTGAAAATCATGGCAACTTCTAGTTCCATCAGTCTACAGATTTGGGACATTCTATTGTTGTTGCTAGTTGCTCTTTGTTGGTGCAACTAGGAAGGACGGGTCGTGCAGTGTGGATGTGGTCAAATATGCATTCTTTGAGGGTAAGTGTGTGATTGAGGATTCCAAGGAATCATGTGATGGATGTCCATCGTCAGAGGAGCTTCCAAAGGCTCCTGGTGGTCATGTGGCTTCTGGTGATAATGGGCGGGCCCCAACTAGGGAATTTTCTACGACTAATCTGAGAAGTCCCCAGATTGAGCATGTTCTGGTGGGAAATGGTCAGTTGGCGGGGCAATCTTCTTTGCTTGGGCAGAAATGGGCTAACCTTTTTTCCTTGAAACTCAAAGGCAAAGGCGTTGCGTCTAAATTAGTGTCTTCTTCTAACATTGAAGGTAGCTTTTGCTTGTCCATTCTGGACTCTCTTGTGGACAAAAATATTGCTAGAATGGACTTTTCTCTGGTAGGCAAGTTTTTAGGTCCTTGACCTAACATTGAGGAGGTCCGCACCTAGGTTCGTAAGAAGTGGGCTTTGAAAGGACAGGTTGAAGTTATGGCTATGGCTAAAGGATTCTTTTCCTTTGCATTTTCTTGTGATGAAGACCTAAGAGTGGTTTTTGCAAAAGGACTGTGGTCTTTTGGGTGCCTTACTTTGGTATTACGCCCTTGGGAGCCTGGGATGGATCTTTCCAAGTTCCTTTTTCACTCAGCCCCTGTGTGGGTGAAGTTGTTGAACCTTCCTTTGGAATATTGGGATGAAGAAGTACTTAAGGCAGTGGCTAACTCTTTTGGGCGGTTAGTCTCTATTGACAATGCCACTCTCTCTAGAAGGCAACTAGTTGCAACACGATTTTGTGTCATGATAGATCAAGATGCTGTGATGCATGGATTTTTTCACCTTAACTCAAAGGTGGGCTCCTCGAAGCAATAGATTTTCTTTGAAAATATTTTGTTTGCATGCTTCAAATGCAAAAATGTGGGTCAGTGGGCTAAGGACTGCCCTGCTAAGGTGGCTCCACCTAAGGTTGTTCCTCAAACTAAAGTTTGGAAGGTGAAGGAGGCCAAGGGGACTTCAATTCCACTGATGCAGGGTGAGTCAGTTGCTGGAAAAGTCATGGAGGGTGAAGCTAATATTGAAGATCATTTTGTACCTCATCCTGAGGTTGACAAGGAGACTAAGGAAAATGTGGATGAGGTTGTTGGACAGTCTATGGAATAGGATGTGGATCATGTTTCAGATACTTTGTGCTCCCATAAACGTACCATTCTGGAGTCTACTGTTGCCCGGTCCTCCCCACTGGATCATGCGTCTAGGTTGATAGTTGGAGGGGGTGCTTTGGTGGTTGCAGATACTAGGAGTAAGGATGAAGGAGGTTTCATTCCGGTGAGGGGAAAAAAGAAGAAGTCCTCTACTTATCCTCCCCCTCAACCCCATAAAGGTTCTACCATGAGAAGGAAAAAAGTAGACTGTGGGTCTGAACAGAGGGGCCAGGGGAGACCCTCTCTGCAAAAAAGTAGGGAGAGAGATTGTGAGCAGGATATTGCAGAAGGGGTTCAAAAAACCCTCTTTGAACTGTGCTTGAAGAGCACCCCCTCCTCATGCAAATGAAGATTATTTCTTGCAACATCAGGGGGTTGAATAATGTGCACAAACAGGACCTCCTAAAGAACTTGGTCTGGGACCATAAGCCGAACATTTTGCTGATCTAAGAAACAAAAATGTAAATTGATAAGTTGGAAGCCTTAAAGACTCTTCTTTAAGGACTGTGGCTTTCATGGGGTTAGCTCTGAGGGAGCTTCAAGTGGCATTTCTAATTTTTGGAATGTTAGGCTATTTAAAGGTTTCTCGATTACAAAAGGTTTTAACCATGTGGAGACAAAGTTTATTTTGATTAGGGATTCTTACTCTTGGGTTATCTCCAATGTGTATGCTCCTAATTTGAAGAGGGCTAGGAAGAAGTTGTGGGATGATCTTGGGTGTCTTCAGACTAATTTTTTGGATAGCCCTTGGTTGGTTATGGGAGATTTCAACACTCCCCTTTGTGATAACGACAAAGTGGGTGGTTCGTAGGCCAATCCTGATAGCCGTCTAGATTTAAGAATGTTCATTGATGAAAATGCTCTTATTGATGTGAAGATGACAGGGGACAAGTTTACTTGGTCCAATAGGAATGTTGGTACTAAAAATATTCAAGTTAGGCTAGACAGAGCATTGACATCGGCTTCTCAGTTTGTGGATTTTTCTTGCTCCCTATCCACTATTACGAGATGCGGGTCTAACCATTTCCCTATCTCTTTTGTGGATGATAGGCTTGGGGGTAAGAAGCATTTTCCTTTTCAATTTGAAGCCATGTGGTTGAGGGATCTGAGGTTTATGGATTGTATTAAGAAATGGTGGCAAGTGAATATTGATGGCAATGTGATGTTCAGAGTGGCCAAAAAGTTGACTTTTGTGAAGAGAAATCTCAAGAAATGGAATAAGGAGTCATTTGGTCATATTTTTGAACCTAAGAATTTTGTTATTCAAAAGTTGGATAGTTTTCAGGATTCCATTCAATCAAAGGGTTTATTGGAGGACCTCCAGTTGCAGGAGGATGGCCTTCTCGCTTATCTCCATGGCATTGTTGCAAAAGAGGAAGATTTTTAGAGGCAGAGATCTCATGCAATTTGGTTAAAGTTTGGGGACCACAACTCCAAGTTCTTTCACCTTACTTCCCTTAGGAATAAGTCATCTAATATGATCTCCTTGGTTATGGCTGATGGTATGTTGTTGGAGGACGAGGAGGCTATTAGGAGAGCGGTTGCTAATTTCTTTGAGCATCTGCTTAGGATGATCTGGTGTGGGACCAAAATAGTGTGGAGGCTTCTTTGGAAGCTATCCCCCATCTAGTTTTAGAGGATCTAAATAGGGAGCTTACTTCCATCCCCTCTGCTTTGGAAATCAAGGATGCAGTCTTTTCTTTTGAAGGGAATAAGGCCCTTGGGCCTGATGGCTTTCCTTTTCTGTTCTTCCAGTTGTGCTAGGAGATTGTTGCGGAAGATGTGATTAACACCACTAAGGAATTCTTTGGTTCTAAGATTACTTAGAGAGCTTAATGTGACCTTCATTGTCTTGATCCCCAAGTCTGCTATTGCTAGTAGCTTAGGTGAGTATCATTCGATCAGTCTCTGTAACTCCATTTACAAAAAAAAATCAAAGGTGCTTGCCACTAGACTGCAAAAATGTCTCCTTGATCTAAACTCAAAACAATAAAGTGTCTTTGTTAAGGGTCGTCAAATCCTGGACTCTATAATAACTGTTCATGAACTTGTTCATTCCCTTAATGCTAACAAGAGGCTGAGTTTCTTCCTGAAACTAGATCTTCTCAAAGCTTATGATAGGGTTAACTGGAGATTTTTGTTGGAGGTTTTGGAACGCTTTGGTTTTTGTCGGAAGTTTCTTCAACTTGTTGATCAACTCATCTCTACTCCTTTTGTTGTGCTGGTGAATGGTTCTCCTTCCCCTTTTTTCTAGAGTTTGCATGGTTTGAGGCAGGGAGATCCTATCTTTCCATTGCTTTTCATCTTGATGGTGGAGGCTCTTGGTAGAAATATCCAGAAGGCTTTGTTGACCAGGTTACTGAAGGGCCTGTCTCCTTCTAGATGTGAACCAGTTACCCATCAAAAATTTGTTGATGACACTATCCTAATGGGTGAATCCTCTATTCGTGAAGTCAAAACCGTGAAGGGGCTGATTGAGGCTTGCGAGAAGGCTTTTGGACACCATATTAATCTTCCTTAGAGTCAATTTTTTTCCTAAATATCCCTGAAGCTCTATAATTAAAGCTTTCCAGGATTCTTTCGTGCAACATGGGTGAGCTCTAGTCTACCTACTTGGGGCTTCCCTTGTGTATTTCTAAGATTCTGGAATCCTTCTAGCTAGGTTTGTTGGACAAGTTTAGTAGAAAGCTGACGAGTTGGAAAGGGGCACTTCTCAATCAAGTGGGAAAGGTACAACTCATTTCCTCTACGCTTCAGAATCTTCCCCTATATGCAATGAGTCTCTTTAGAATTCTTGCCAAATTTGAGGAGAAAATGGAACAAATCATTAGAAGATTTTTGTGGTCGGGTGTTGAAACCAAGCCAAAATTCCTCTTGTGGCTTGGGATTTGGTTTGCAAACCAAACAAATGGGGTGGCCTTGGCATCAGAAACTTAAAAGCTTTCAATGAGGAACTTTTGTCAAAAAATGTTTGGAGGCTCCTTAATGGGGATGTTGGTTGGGCTTCCCTACTTAGAAACAAATATTTGCATGGCTTTGGGAGACCCTGAATATGTTGACTTCTAATGATATCCCTTCTGGTTCTTGTTTTTGGAGGAATATTGTTCCTTGTAGGGATTTGATTGCAAATGGTGTTACGTGGTTGCGGGGTGATGGTACCAGAATCATTTTTTAGGAGGATGCTTGGTGTGACTTTAAAACTTTGATCAATTTCCCTTGGGATCCTCCTATTGTTCCTATTTGAAAACATCTCTTTGGCATTAAGGTGGTAGACTATTTTCAGAATGGGGAGTGGAAGAACTTCCAGGAATGGGACCCGTCTTTCAAGGTTTTAAAGGACTTCTTGAGCAATGTTTGTATCCCCATTTTTCCTAGACCAGATAGGGTTGTTTGGGCTCTCTGTGCTAATAGTAATTTTTTGATGGCTTCTGCCCTCATTAATTAGTTAGAAAAGCCCGATTCTTTTCCTTTCTGGGGGGATTTATGGAACAAGAAGTTGATCCCTAAGCTGAATGTCTTCTTCTGGCTACTTATGCAAGGTAAAGTTTTAACGCAGGATAATCTTTGTAAAAGGGGATTTGCAATTCTGAATAGATGTGTTCTTTGTGAAGCTGATGTTGAGAGTAATTTCCATATCTTCCTTGGGTGTGCATTTTCCTCTATTCTATGGAGTAAATTTTTGGGTCTTTGGAATTTGGATTGGGTCTTCTCAGACTCCCTTGACAAATTTGTTGACCAGTGGAAGTGTCCCTTCACCTCCTCTATTCTTCGATGGCTTTGGGAGCTTATGGCCCCGCATATAGTGTGGGGAATTTGAAAAGAACGTAACATAATATTTCATGATTCTAAGCTCAAATTTGGCAATCTTTTCATCAAGATTCATTGGGTGATATTGGAGAATTTTGCTCTCATTAATTCAGAGTCACCTCGTTGTGCCCCTGCTGCCTGTTTAGCTAGGTATGACATTTTGGTGACTTCTAATTGGAAGATCCCCTTTATTCCTTTTGTGATCTCTAAGTCCAACTTAAATGCTAGATTGAGTACTAAGTGGAGGCCACCGCCTTCAAGGTGGGTTAAATTTAATTTTGACGGGGCATCAAAGGGTAACCCTAGGCCTGTAAGTTGTGAGGGGGTGTTGAGGAATGAGGATGATATGCTCTTAGTGCGGTGGCACTCCTGTTGGGAAATCGAACAAATCACTGTGTTGAGGCTGAGGCTGCGTTTATAAGCATAAAATATGCTGTGGACAGGGGTTACTCTAAAATATGGGTAGAAGGTGACTCTTTACATATAATCAATTATCTACGTGGCACTCATAAGCCTAGATGGAATGTGGATCAATTAATAAAAGATACTATAATCATGTTGAGTTCTTGTGATGAGACCCGTGTTTCTCACATTTTTTGAGAAGGTAATTCATTAGACGATTTTTTTGCCAATAAGGCTATTAGGTTAAATGAGTATCGTGTGTGGGAGGAGGGCTCTCTCCTTCCTGATAAATCTAGGATGTTAATGAGAAATGATGGCGTTGGCTGAGTCGATGCAGTGGAATCATTTAATCTTTTGTAACATTTCCCGAGTCACACACTTTGTGGGTATTGTTTGGTTTGTTGCCTTTCAGTCGAGCAATTATCACAAGGGTATCCTTCTTCTAGTCTTTGAGGATATGGGTGGCGAAAAAAGTAGAATTGAGTCGCACTCTTGTGCGAGCCTGAGAAAGAAGAAGAAGCTATGGAGGATTCTTCACCATGGGAATTTTATGCCATTTTTAGAAAGATTGCATGGGCATGACCCAAATGCTTCAATGGAATTTGTTTCCTGTTGGCATAACTGTAAGCTCCAGATAAAGGGCTTGGTAGTTGATATCAATGAGTTGATTGCTACTATGACTAGGTTGTCGATGGTTGGTCGTAAGTTCTATAAGGACAAGAAGAGAAATGAGGAAGTGATGGCCCAATTCTTTAAAGATGACAAATGAAAAAAACTTATTAAGATGGAAAGTTGGGGCTGTGAGTGCAAGTCCCTCAAGAAGGTATGGGCGAATATAGCGGAGATGATAATGTGGTATGTGACTTTGGAAGGTAGGTTCACTGCGATCCTTGATCACCATTTTACTCTTTTAAACCATTTCAGGCATGGGCTATTTATTTCCTTTCCATTTTTTTTGTTGTCTTCCATGGAGGTTTTTGTTTATGCTCATTTGAAAAAAAGGAGGGCTTTGGTCCCCCATGAGGTTCTCATTCTTTTAATCATGGAGCATGTTAAAGCTCTTCTCCCTACCCCTACTATTAAGGGAAAGGAGAAGATTTTGAGTGATGCTTTTGGCTCATCTAGCTCGAATACCAGCATTGCTAAAGAAGAGGAGTGGAATGAAGAAGACGAAGAAGGGCCCTCATCTCCTATGACTACCTCCTCAAAAAAGAGGAAGAAGGGTAACCTTAAAAGCAATCGGGTAGCTAAATGCCTTGTTCTTTTTGACAATGAGGATATGGAGGTGGGTTCGGGCGATTCCTCTCCTAGGAATATAGATTTGGATGTTGGTGACGGAGAAGCCAAAGGTGGTGGTAATGAGGATGGTTTGCAAGAGAATGTGCTAACCACAGAGGCCAAGGATAAATCGAGGAGGGATTCCAAACGCATTGCCAAATTAAAGAACCAGGCCTCAAAAGACTTAGCAAAGGACACCATGGTGCTCTATGAGGAGAAGGTTTTTGTTGAAAAGGCAGTGGAAATTGATGACTCCCTAGTTCATAGCATTCCCAATGTGGAGTTGGAGGACGAGAATAAGGGTCAAGATGAGGAGGATGCTAAGAAGAAGGATGTGAAGTCGAAGCCTCTAAGGTAAATCCCTTTCTAAGGAATTTCTATCTCAGCCAGTAGTTCCACCTCTATGTTTTGAACTTTTGGACGCGTGAAGGTAGGGGCCATGGCACCCCGTTAGCTAAATGGACCCTTGAGTTTAATAAGTAGTGCGGGGAGCACCTAGGAAATACTAGGCAGTTACACTAGGCAATTAGGAAATCTAGGATGAATTTTTATTTTTGATGTGTTACCATGAAGGTCATGTTGACCATTGAGTAGAGGAGATAGCTTAGGGATATGTTTGATCTCTAGGATAGAAATTGAGGAAGGGTGGATGAGTTTAGAAACTCATTTTACTTAGTTTACTAGAAATTGGCAAATGTTGCAAAATGGTGCATTTTGCAACTTTGCCACAATGTAACTGACATGTCCGACCAAGGGGAGGCATAACTACTTTTGTTGACCTATATAGGGTGTGCCTCGACTTGAGAGATAGGTTGGAAAAACATTTGTATTGCTTTGAAGTTTTGTGAATTCAAGGGAAAATAGTGTTTTGTGTGTTATTTTCTGATTTTTGCATTAAAGTTAGGTTTTAATGGCTTAATCATGGCACTGTAACTTGTGTAGGATGTAGTGTGGTAGTTTTTCAAGTATTGTGTGCCAATAGTTAGTTCCTTTATTCAATTTCTAGCACTGTTTGTAAATAATTTTGATTCCACACTATTGCTGGTCTGAACCAGGCAGTTTTGAGAAAATGGAGTGTTACTACACTTTCCCACTGTACAAATTGTATGACCCTTTGGGAACAGTGACTAGACTCCATGGTTGTAAATATTGTAGAGTTTAGGGCTTTACAAAAGATAGGATCTATGGTGGAAGTCTTACCCTAGGCGAGCCAGGAAGAGTCCGGTTAGGGAAGACAGAAAGTGCAAAGCACTTGAGTTGCAGGGGTGTCTATTTCCAGACAAATCACAGGGTGGAGAGGGTAGGTAAGTGTCTTTCCTAGATACAACATGAAGAAGGAAGCTCCATCAATTCAATTGATGTGAGAAGAATTTAATAGTTTGAAAGAAGCCAAGAAAGGGCTAAAAAGACCTAATTTTACCCATTTTCAAATTAGGGTGTTATACAGATAGTGAAGACCTAAGACCTCAAAAATATTTGAGAGGTGGGAAAATGAACTAGGAATCCCAAAAGAGCTGTTGGGATCATTTCACAAAGTTTGAGAACAAACCTATTTTCTTGGAGAAAGAGGCCTAATTGGGGCTCCTAGGGCTAGTAGCCTTTTTTTT
>VDFB02215754.1:0-13425 GCA_007258455.2 Sequoia sempervirens
CCTTGTAATTGTTCAGGATTTACTTGTATAAGACACTAGAAATAAATTTTGTTGGCACAGAATCTCAACATTTATAAGACAAAACAAGAATATATTTCATGCTTGCTGATACATAATAAGGATATACAGTTGAGCTTGTGTTATCATTCAGACAAATAATATATGGGGATTGATGTTTGATAGCATGCATATAGTATGAAAAACAATATAGAATGCCTACATTTTCCATAGTCCTTATCACAAATAATTGAGAAGTATGTAGAGTATCCTTTGAGAGGTGTTGCATGTTTTCCATCTTTGCAAACAATTAGATATTTTTCTGTGATCCTGTTTAGAGGGAGCCTAGCTCATGTAGATTCCAATTAATATGAGACCCAAACACTCAAGGTTTGAGCTTGAATATATTGTGAAATTTCATGCAACTTTTTATGATCTTTGTTGAGAACTTGAGTTGTTTCCTATTCTATTTGGCAGTTTGTAGTAGTTCATAGAGATATTCTTTGTTACCAATTTAATTTATGCTGATTTGAAACTGTGTTTGTATTTTACTATATACATTTTTGATAGTTTTTCCTAAAAGGTTAAGTTTCACCCAGGCTGAGATATTTGGATGCTTTGTTAATTACTCACTCACATGCAGATGCTATTGGAGGTATGTGTCTGACGTTTCCAGTTCTTGGTAGTGTTGTTATTACTTGATGGCCTATTTATCATAGATTCATAAGCAACCTAAAATTCTCATGATGCATATCTGTCTTGGTTATTATGAATTTTTGAATTAGTGTATATATGATGTGCATGTTTCAGTTATCTTTTAGGGCAGGGATTGATTCTTATGTGAGATTAATTATAGAATTGTTGTGCCATTGGGGTTACTTCTCTTGTTGAAGGTAATTGTTGTGGCCAGGGTTATGAAAAGAATTCTCGGAATCAGCATCAAATCTGTCAAGTTTATTTATGAGCAGCAAAGGAGGTTAGAAAATTAACGTGATTAAGGGAGGCCATATGGCCTGCAGGAGACATCAAATAAATTGAAAACTATACTTTTTGGAAAGTAAAAACCTAGAGCTAGTCAACAATATTATTTTCCTATTTTCAAAGTCCTTACATGTCTGGTCATCCACACGTTTACACCTGGATGAAAATAACTGTATAGATAGCTTTCAGTCAAGTTTACTGGCAGTTGTAACTGGTATCAATAGATCCACAAATGACTTTGTTTGCTAAACATGAAAAGCTCATTTTGCAAGTAAAGAACGAGTAAATAAAAAGCAATTTGAGGTTTAGGAAGTATAAATATTGATGAAAAATACATTGGAGGGATAGATAGAAAAAACAATCAAGAAACAAGTAGTAGAGGATTGGAAAGAAAAATAATGAAGAAAAACATTGGAGGATTGAAAAGCAAATAGAATGATGAAAAATGTTTTAGACATATAGAAAGAATATAGTTTAAAATTATGTTGCCTAGTTATGGGTAAATGTACAATGTAATTTTTTTTTTAAGGATGCCTAGATAGAAGAAGATGCGTATACATCTGTATGAACTATTAAAAAAATAATAAAATATTGACTTATTAGGAAATTAAAAATTTCAAAAACTAGAATTCCTCTTGCAAAAAAGGCTATAACATGGTGTAGAACAGGGGGATTCGCTACTCACGAGTCCTCTTCATTCAGAGAGCCTCACGGGGCGAACTTCCCTAAACTACCTCAAGGAACAACATGAAAGTTTCAGAATCCGAAAGAGCAGGTCACAGAGATTTTCTGGACAAACTGACAAGCTCTCGGCTAGAGGATGTCAGCGCAGGATACGGACGACAGCGCGACGCGCTGGCGTCTCGTACGGACCAGAGAACGAGAATGTCTCAGAAAACAACAAAGTGAATGCTTTTATCCTAATTACTGAGAACTAACAGAATGTAGGAAAATGACAGGACATGATAAAGTAACAGAAAGTGATAGAAATGAAATAAAGTAAAGTAGAGAAGATAAGGAGGAGAAAGGGAATACTTACGACCGTGCGAGTGATGAAGCTTCCAGCTCGTGAGTGTCTTCAATACCTGCACACAAGAGGGAGAGAGAAATTGTTGGGGCTGTATAGGGGCTTGCCTTAGTCAGACCCCGTTTTGGTGTTCCCACCTCCACGGACAGCTAGATAGATAGACAAAAATGTATAGATGAAGTAAAGGGCATTAAAGCACTACAAAATAGTGTTATGCTACTCAACCAAGTAATAGAGGAGAGGAGTGAAAGCTTACCACCTCCACCAAGAGCGCTCAAGGCTAATGGAGGAGAGAATGAGAGGAACTCAAGCCTCTACTGCAATGGTGTTTTGTTCCACATTTGCTCTACTGAAGTGGTGGAGTGTTGATGTTGCTACCGTGAAGTGTAAAGTGTTTGGAGATTGAAGAGATGGTTAATGAAGAGCTAAGAGAGGGCTCAGAGAGAGCTAGAGAGTGAAAATGGATCAAGAAGAGGTGAATTTGAAGAGGAGATGAAGGAAATGGCCATATTTGGGTCGGTCGGCCGAGCAGGGCGTTACAAGTCGACTCCCAACAGGAAATGTAACGCATCTGCAGGCTCTAGACGCGAGAATTTATTAGGGACGTAAGTGCGCCGCACGGACGTTTGCGCGCCGCGCGGGCGTCCTCGACAAAAACGCCTCCACCGACACTCAAAACATGTGCCAAGTGTGATGCAAGTAGCGGGCTTAGGTGGAATTAAGTCTCCGAACTTGGTTTTCTAAGGTGGATAAAGGCAAAAAAGGGATTTGCACATGGGGTGCAAATTCACTCTTATACACACGGATAGATGAAATTTTAGGAGGCAATTTCAAAGCATAGTTTACAAACTTGCTGAGTACTTACATGATTCTTTCTTGGGTGTGGATTCACTATGTTCAGCCATGGGCAAATTGATGATGAGAGTACTCACGAGTACAAGCAACTTCGATGCCAAAACTTTCCGCATGTGAGATTCATTGGGGGATGCAGTGAAAACATGGAAATTACACTAAAAAGCTTATTTTAGAATCCCCACATCCACATATCTTCCTCACACAACATTTTTACATCCTTTGAGCATCCTTGAGTGAATTGGAGAGGATTTGGAGAGTAGATTTGAGGAATTTTGGGTTTCCGGGTTAGTTCCTTTTATTTTTTCAATCATGTAAATTTGTTTTAGAAGGTTATTATTAAGTTTGTAAACATTATATACAATTTTATATGCAATGAATTTGATTTACAATTTTTTTTTGCTGATTTATGTTTTTTTTGAATGAAATTGCTGATTTTTCCTGAACAAGAGTTTTATGATTGAGTAAAAAAAGATATTTTGGTTAAATTATGTAAGAACCCTTGTTCTTGCCAAATGCGAAATGCTATGCACTGCTGTTCTATTATTTTGTGCTTTTGAATGTTTTGTATTTGTTTGACTTTCAATGGGACAAAATGCCAAGAAATGTATATATATTGAATTGCAAATATCAAATTCCAATTGCATAGTATAGTGTTGCTTGATAATGAATCAACAATCCTAAATCTGATTATATGTAATTTGCACATACAGTAGATATTCAGTTTGAACAAGAAGCTGGAAATTGTTGATATCAGCTGTAGACTCCCATCAGGTGGACGCCAAACCTCATAGACTTAATTCTCCACCCTAAAAATGATCATCAATGGCTGCCATGGTCAAAACATCCCAAGTGGTGGTGATTTGAGACTCCAAGAAGGATCACTCAGCTCTGTGCTTCACACGCCCCGGCTAGAACATGGTATGGCCTGCCAGTTATTGCTCAGTACGGCCTGGTATTACTGCTGTGTACGGCCCAGCAAGAGATTAGTCTTTAATAAATGCAATCAGCAATGAATATCTTCAGATTTTCTGAGAATAACCCCTTGAAACTCTTATAAAACTTCACCAATTTTACACAATGATGACTACTGGATGTAGCCAACCCCAAAGGCAACCTTTAGCTGGTATTTCACAACCTTAGGCAGCTGGTACAATGAGAGAGAACCTTCTGAATGTCCAAGAATTAGTAGAAACCCCCATTTCTTCTTTTCACAACGCCAAACTCACAAAAAGCCAAGTATTAAGTGCACAATGAATGAATCGATTGCTTTTTGGATGCTTGTTATATGTCTCATGAAAGGCACGACTCCCAAAATGGCTTTAAAAATCATTAAATATATTTCATGTTGCTTTTGTTGATGTACTTTAATATATTTCATTAATTGGGCGCCCATTTCAATGTATCACTAATTGACTTTTAAGTCATTAAATGGCCCCACTGACATAAAGTAAAAATATAACTTTATAATACACTTAAAATAATTAATTATTATTAAAGCTAACTTTAATAATAATTAAATGATATATCTTCCTCAATAAACATTATTTTGCCATCCCATCTGAACTCGAAGGTCAAACACTGCAACCACAACACATCCGGGTGCCTTACTATAATTAGCAATATTGAACTCCAATAACCTAGTGACTACAGAGCTAGATAGAGAGATCTCTAAAGAGAATATAAGAAGAGCCATTTTATCCCTAAAAAATGACAACTCTCCAGGACTTGATCGTCTCCCTACAGAATTCTACAAAGCCTTCATAGACTGGACAAGTGAAGATCTCTATCAGGTTTATAAGGAGGCCATTGAGAAAGGCACCCTTGGCAAAAATATCAATAGAGGAATCATTAAGTTGATCCTAAAAGAAGGTGATAAAACCCTTGTCAAGAATTGGAGGCCCATTACACTCTTGCATGTTTCTTATAAAATTCTGGCCAGGGTACTTGCTGAGAGGTTGGCTAACATCCTACCCAATATCATTAATTCTACTCAAACTGGGTTCATTAAAGGGAGATATATTTTGGAAAATCTTATAACAAGCTGGGAGGCCATGAATTGGGGAAAGCTCTCAGGGCAAGATGCAACAATGATATTATTGGATTTTGAAAAAGCCTATGATAGGATTGAATGGGATTTTGTGCTTCTTGTACTGGAGACATTTGGATTCCCAAAGACTTTCTGCTCTATGGTCAAAACTCTCTTCCAGGATGCTTCTACATAGGTGGAGGTCAATGGAGTTCTTTCACAGGATATCTAACTTGGGAGGTCAATAAGGAAAGGTTGCCCACTTGCACTAGCCCTATTTGTAATTGCCTCTGATGCACTCCACTATGTCTTAAGGGATGCTTCACTGGGCCCAAAAGTAAGAGGTATCAGGCTACCTGACAACAATGAGCTCATCAACCTTCAGTTTACTGATGATACTTCTATCCTTCTATAGCTTGATGAAGATAACTTTGCAAATTTAATGAGGAAGTTGGAGACTTTTTGTCTTGCTTCCAGGGCAAAAGTTTCCCCTACAAAGTCCTGTCTTTTGGGGTGGAAGGACAAGCCCCCAGATTGGGTCAGCAAATTTGGCATCCAATGGGGGGGTCCCCAGAAGTTGGTGAGATACCTTGGTATCCCGTTTGCTGTTGAGCCTAATTTAAAGGAGATGTGGTGTTGGATCAGAGTCAGGATTGAGAAGAAGTTGACAAGATGGAATAAGCAGTACCTCTCTTTTGTTGGTAGGTTCTAGGTTTGTCAAAAAATATTGTCCTCCTATAGCATTTACTTTGCTTCGGTGTGGTTCTTTTGCTCCTATCAAGTCAATTGTCATGTCCCCTTCTCAGTGACATCTCTCGGAGTACAGGATTGGCCTATCACACGACCCTCGTAGGCTGATGGACTGGATAGAGGGTCACTTCGGAGCTTGGCTCAGCTTCAGTTAGCAGAGTTTGATCAGTAGTCTTTCGTTTGGGCTCGATCAGAGACTTTTTGCAAATTTTGTTTTTGTGATTCTGGCGGTAACGTGACCCGCCCTTTTTTTAGCAGAGATTGGCGGCGTTCAGCTTGTTAGTCAGCTTCAGACGAATGTCGGATGAAATGAAATATTAATATTTAATTGCGTAATTAAATATAATTATTGAGATTATAATATAAAGTTATAATGTTAAATTATAACTTAAGTGATTCTTTTTGAGAAGTGTAGCCATCATGCAGGAAGGGAGGCCAAATTTGTGATTATATTTTATTATAAAATTTGGCTGAGGACTATGGAAAGTAATAAAATAATAAAAGTGCGAATTTTTAATGACCCTATCTTTAAGGAAATCGCACTTTTGAGGGTTATTATGCAATTGCATTGGGAATTGAGCCATTATGAGATTATTGATATTGAAACTGGTCAAGTTTTGCCTGAGCACAGAACCTTAGGGTTTGAAACTCGAATTCCTTGGAGAATGAGCCATCTCCACTGGAAGCAGTTCAGAGGGTGTGAAATAACACCTGATCTATTGCAGCTGAGAGATTTCTTCATACAGGAGGAATCATTGAACGTCAGAGATATTCATATTCAGAGTTACAGAGAAGAATTCATTCAGAAGACCATCATTCATTTAGGCGCACTATTTCTGAAGATCTGGAGATTTGTGAAGAGGCCGTACCATCATTAATTGCTGTTTCTGTTCTGGCCGTACCTGTACCAGGCCGTACAACTCAGATTTCTGGCCGTACCATCTTGAGAGGTGCCGTCCTTGGATTCTGGAGAAAACGCCTTGTCTGGAGATCATTTGTCATCATTTCTGGAGGCGCCCAATATTGGAGAACTATTCTGAAGCACCAGACGGAAGGAGAAAGCACTTCATCATTTCAGCCGTACCAGTTATAGCAGTGCATTTATTGCAATCAGATTTGCCAGGTTCTTAATAAATTTCATTATTTCTTGCTAGCATGCAACTGGGTATTTTTGTAATCACTATAGAAGATCAAAATAAAGATACTGGCATTCTATTTCCATCATTTCCGAAGTCATTTAATTTTTATTGAATTTATTTCAATTATTTGCAAAATCGTACCTTTTCATTTATTGCATCAAAAACACAAAAACAAGCAAAAAACCAAAAAACCTTCAAAAAGATCAGAAAGACAGTCAGATTCGGAGAATAGGGGAAACTAGGGTTTCTACATCAATGCTATCCAAAAAAGAATTAGGGAGTTCCTTTGGTCTGATGGCAAAGGGAAGAGGAAAAGACACTCAGTCAATTGGGAATGGTGCACCATATCAAAGTTTAGAGGTGGTCTTGGTTTGAAAGACCTGAGGGTTCAAGGCATAGCCTTGGCAGCAAAATGGGTGATTGGAGCCTTGGAAGGGGAGGAACCTTGGAAAGTGCTTATCAGATATAACATCTCCAATGCTGTGCCTAGACATGCCAAATCTTGGAAGCTGCTCCCTTTCAATGATATCCTTAGTAGTGAATGGCCTATGTCACTTGCAAGATCCAATGTTTTTGGAACCATATGGAAGGCTTGGGAAATAATAAAAAAGAACCTTTCCAATTGCCACTTCACCAAGGGTGATAATAGGGTCATCCTTTCTAACAGATCTATCTGGTGGAATTTGAAACACAAAGGAAGGCCTCTAGCTCTAATTCAAGGCTGTTCAGCTAAAAGCTGGGCTCAAAAAGGGATTCAGTGCTTTAGTGAAATTCTAAAAGATGGGAAGTTGAAAGAATGGAATGATCTAAGCTCAGAATATAATATTCCACAAAGTAACTGGAGGACTTATACAATGCTAAGAGAGGCCTGTAGTCATCTAAAATTTCCAATTGAAACTAAGAATGATCCACTCCAATTTAAAGAATACCTTTGGCAAAATGGAAACAAAATAATGAAATCTAAGGTTAAAGAAATTTATACTATGGTAACTGAACATGTGGACTTAACAGATCACATGAATAAATCTTGGAAAATGAACTTGAACAAAGACCAATGGCAGAATTTTTTTATGAAAAACCGACAGAAAGAAAAGAAGGCTTGTTTCAGATGGCTCTTGATCTTACAGAAACTCTCCTTTAAAAGTAAAATGGATGACATTGATATTTGCAGTTTATGTAGAAAGCCTGAATCAATATCTCATATCTTTTTTGATTGCATTTTTGCTAAGGAAATATGGAATATGTTTTGCATTTCACATAATATATGGGGGAAAAATGGGGATCCACTCCTTGAGAATATACTCTTCAATCAAAATTGCAAAATGAGCAGCACTGGTGCTTTATTCTGGCATGTTCTCTCAATTGAAATTTTGTGGGCAATTTGGAAAGCTCAGAATGAAAATAGATTCCAAGGAAGGAAGAGATTGCTTACTGACTCCTATAAGGGACTTATTTTTTATAATGTTGCTATGTAGGTTTTCATCACAGTGGAGCTCACAAAGGACAAGTTCTGGAAATACCTGGAGAAAAAAGAAATTACCATCGATATCTTGGAAGCCAAATATGGGCACATGTGGTAGGAAGGCCACCCTGGGGCAGATGTTTTTCTAAGGGCTTTGCAGGCCTTTAGGGAGGAACTTAAAGAAGAACAAAAGAACAATCCTGACAAGAACAAAAATAGAGAGGTGGTAATTGTACTGATGGAAGGGCAGAATAACAGAGCTCCTGGTCTATCAATGGAGGAGATGGCTGTTACAGAGACTCTGGTGTCTCTTGGAGATTCTGACAACCCAGTTCAGACCTTCTAGGATTTTGTCATGGTTCTCTTTTTGGTTCTTTGGGTATCAATGGTAAATGGACTGGTTCATATGATGAATTTTATACAGGTGCATATATGTAATTACAGAACACAGGTATACTTGTAAATCTTTTGGGGGTGATACTTGAAACTGGTTTTCTAGTATTGTACATTCTGCTAGTTCATGGGTGGTGCGGGATATGTATATTTTGTAATCTGGGGCAGTAGATTGTGTTAGTCTTTTTAGAGCTTCCTAGAAGCTTGATTCTGATGCTTATACTCTGATGCATTTTGTAATGATCTCTCTATACTTATACAAAAAATAACCCAGTGACTTAGTAAGAATAGTAAGTGTGCATAACTGAGTCCCGAAACTCCATCAAAGACCAATCCTAAACAATACCATGCTCCGGAGAAGAACAATCTAATAACTGCCAAATAGGACCCTCTAACCATGAGTATTAGCCTACGAGGGTCAAATGATAGGTTAATCGACGAGATGCAAAGGTGAGCAAAAATGGGGACATTACAGTCTGCCCTCCCTAAAATTGCTTGTCCCTAAGCAATCTCCACTGCAAAGAAATACCACTCCTCTCGGGTCCCAAGGGAAGACCCGTAGAATGTCCCTCTCATCTCCAACTGACTCCTGAAGCACCAATGCGAGTATAACCGTCAAAACATAATAACCAAGATCAACTCCAGTGTCATATACCTTAGGAGTATGTACCTCAGGAAGAAGCAACTCTGAAGACTGTAATGATTTTCTTCCCTCATCTACGCAAGATAATGCATCATGCCAACTGTCAAATTTATGCGCACTAGGATTGTGCATTGAATACAAATCATGTACAGGTGAATCGAAAACAAAACTCTAGGCACTCCTCACTGTGTACACGTTGTAAAACTCCTCCGTGAGCCCTGTCAGGAATCCTGATGCACTAGAAGGATCCCAGGCACTGCG
This sequence comes from Sequoia sempervirens, assembly GCA_007258455.2. Lineage (NCBI taxonomy): Eukaryota > Viridiplantae > Streptophyta > Pinopsida > Cupressales > Cupressaceae > Sequoia > Sequoia sempervirens. Next base: position 9,535 of record VDFB02215754.1, read on the forward strand.
ATCATCGCCCAAATCTATACTAGTGTTAGGAATGAGGTCAACATCAAACTCGAAGAGTGGATTGTCATAACCCAATCCAACATTGGACTCAAATAATGGATTATTCACAAACTGCACATCCACTCCATGCTAAATTGAATCATCCATCTCCGAATCCTAGGAGCAATGGGTAGAATCAAACTCCTTCTGAACAACCTCCTCTCTCCTTCTGCCCTTCTCTCTACTGAGAGAGATAGAATGCAAACTCCCATCTACAATTCCCCTCAACACGTAACCTCTACCATTGATCTTAAACTTCATTTCCATTTTAGGTACGTTGAGGGTAAATTCTCCAATATCTTGGAGCCATTTCATGCCTAATACTATGTCCATCTCACCCATGCTAACCACATAATAGTCAACCTGAAACTCATAATCATTCAACAATAGAGTGAGATTACATATCCGCTTGGTGCAAGTAAGGGTAAATCCATCAGCAACCCTGACCCTAAATCTTGTGAAGTCCTCTACCTAGAGTCTACACCTGGCTACCAATCCCTCGTCAATGAAATTATGTGTAGCTCTGGTGTCGAGCATAGTGATACAAAGCTGTCCATTCACAACTCATCTGATCTTGAATGTAGCCTCTTTCTGTATATCAATAAATAATGCTAAAGGAGACAATTTAGCATCTGGTCCAAACTCCGTAGAGGTTCTTCCAACCTCATCATCCTCTAGAGCAGCTTGCTGATCTGAATTTTCAGAATTAGAATTCTCATAGTGAATCCACATCATATGGTTGGCCTTTCCCTTAGGCCTCAAAGGATGGTGATGCTCTTTGCTGTAGGGTCCTTTGCACCAATAACACAATTGTTTTTCCTTAATTCATCTTGTGACTCTTCATCAACCTTAGTTGCTGATTTCTTTTTCTTATCAGCAGCTGGAGGTGGGCTCTCATCTGTAGGAAGAGTGATGGTTTTAGGTGTAAACTGCTTTTTTGGAGCAGCCATCTCCATACTACGTGCTTTTTTCATGGCTTCCTATAATGAAGGGGGATCAAAAGCCTTGACCCATCCTCTCATAGGCTCAAATAGCCCCTCTGTAAACAAGATAACTAACCTCCTCTCAGACAAGCTAGGCACCATTACTGAAAGCCTCTGAAACTAACTGATATAAGCCTCCAAATTGCCCACCTGCTTGAGCTGTGCAAGCTCTCGAAAATACAACTAAGGATCTTTCTTGCCAAAGTGCTTGATCAACCTATTAGTAAACTCATGGTATGTTGTGATTAGGTGATGCTGTAAGATGACCATACCATGGTGCCACCAATCGTGTGCCAAACCGTCTAAGTGCAATGTGGCAAACTTGATGGCCTCATCCTCCTGCATAGGCCTCAATGACAAATAATTATCTAATTTTTGCACCCACGATCTAGCAGTGCACTTGTCACTGCCATCGTAATGAGGCAAAGTGACCTTGCTCACTGTCTGCCGAAAATCCCAAGTACCCTGTGGAGCCTGCTGTGCCCGCTGGTTTGCTCTAACTCCACCAGCAACTCAAGGCCTCTTCAGGTCTAGAAACTGATTAAGTGGTAATGCCTCCCGAATCTCTGAAGCTAAGGACATATATTCAACATAGTGCCTGGTGATGTCTACTGCAGTGGGTACATGATGCTCTGGCACCTGAAGTAGCGGAGGCTGTGGGGCCTTTGGCTCCTCCCTAGGAGCAAAAGTAGGCTAGTTGGGTCTCAGAACTGAACCCATAGAATAAGACAACTGCTGAAATACTCCACCCTGTGTACCACTCATCTGTCCGTGGTATCCTGTATGTTGTGGTGGCACAATCTGTCGCATGGTACCCATCAACTGCGACATCATATCCATCATGTTGTCATACTGTCTCCTAGCTCTCGAGTCAGGACTGAGTGATTCTGCTTGCCCCTTATCTCTCCCAGCCATAGTGTCTGTCACACTATCTCTGTCACTCGAACCAGTTCTGTGAATGTCCAATATCTCTGAAATTGTTTCACCTTCAGGAATTTTAGGTGGCTCCCACTGAGCTGTACCCCAAGTGTAATGTATGTAATCTTCACTCATCAAACTATAATCTCATAGGATGGCAGGATGCTTGCTTTGATACCATTGTAAGAACCCTTGTTCTCCCCAAATGCGAAACGCTATGCACTGCTGTTCTATTATTTTGTGTTTTTGAATGTTTTCTATTTGTTTGACTTTCAATGGTACACAATGCTAGGAAATGTATATATATTGAATTGCAAATATCAAATTCCAATTGCATAGTATAGTGTTGCTTAATAATGAATCAACAATCCTAAAGCTGATTATATGTAATTTGCACATATAGTAGATATTCAAATCAGATTTGTATTCTTGAAATCAGATTTACATGCCTTTCCAAATACATATGAAATCATACTTGGAAGCTAAACATATTAAATGCAATATCTGGAAGTTTGAACAGCAAGATGGAAATTGTTGATATCAGCTGTAGACTCCCATCAGGTGGACGCCAAACCTCATAGACTGAATTCTCCACCCTAAAAATGATCATCAATGGCTGCCATGGTCAAAACGTCCCAAGTGGTGGTGATTTGAGACTCCAAGAAGGATCACTCAGCTCTATGCTTCACACACCCCAGCTAGAACATGGTATGGCCTGCCAGTGATTGCTTAGTACGGCCTAGTATTACTGCTGTGTACAGCCCAGCAAGAGATTAGTCTTTAATAAATGCAATCAGCAATGAATACCTTCAGATTTTCTGAGAATAACCCCTTGAAACTCTTATAAAACTTCACCCATTTTGCACAATGATGACTATTGGATGTAGCCAACCCCAAAGGCAACCTTTAGTTGGTATTTCACAACCTCAGGCAGCTGGTACAATGAAAGAGAACGTTCTCTCAATGTCCAAAAATTAGCAGAAACCCCCGTTTCTTCTTCTTACAATGGCAAACTCGCAAAAAGCCAAGTATTAAATGCACAATGAATGAATTGATTGCTTTTTGGATGGTTTTTATGTGTCTCATGAAAGGCACGACTCCGAAGATGGCTTTAAAAATCATTAAATATATTTCATGTTGCTTTTGTTGATGTACTTTAATATATTTCATTAATTGGGCGCCCATTTCAATGTATCACTAATTGACTTGTAAGTCATTACATGGCCCCACTGACATAAAGTAAAAATATAACTTTATAATACACTTAAAATAATTAATTATTATTAAAGCTAACATTAAGAATGATTAAAAATGATATATCTTCCTCAATAAACATTATTTTACCATCCCATCTGAACTCGGAGGTCAAACACTGCAACCACAACATGTCCAAGTGCCTTACTATAATTAGCAATACTGAACTCCAATAGTAAGTGTGCATAATTGAGTCCCGAAACTCCATCAAAGGCCAATCCTGAACAATACCATGCTTCGGAGAAGAACATTCCAATAACTGCCAAATAGGACCCTCTAACGATGAGTATTAGCCTACGAGGGTCAAATGATAGGCTAATTGACGAGATGGAAAGGCGAGCAAAAATGGGGACATTACAAATTAATTAATGACATTACTATTCATTTATTGTATTATGTTTGAAATGCATCTTATATATGAAATTAGTTTTATTTTATTTTATTTAATTTATTTTTGTTCATATTTAAACATGCTACAAGTTAGATACAATGGCATCTAGCTCCCCATCAGGCTGAATGTTGACTACTGGAAGCCATCCTATTAGAAGCCATGGCCCCACTTGAAAATATGTTGTAATGGGCCTAATATCAAGGAGTTTCATTTTCCTCTTGTGCTTAAAAAGACTAATGGAGGCATCAACGACCTCAAGTACCATATTTCTTGCATCTCTTGCCGCAATGCCAAGCTATGTGAAAA
>VDFB02215755.1:0-11459 GCA_007258455.2 Sequoia sempervirens
CTCCCATTCTCTCAAACCCTCTCCCACCCTTGCCCACTGATGCAGAGGAAGGTGGAGACCTTCTCAAAATGACTCACAAATGATCTTCAAATCAATTTCAAAATGGGTTTCACAGAACTCATCAAAATTCCACCATATAGCATGTCCTCCCTTGTAGCACAGGCAACCTAGTTTAAGCCACTTTACACTGACGCTTTATAAAACACTTAACAAATAAAATATGGATTTAGACACCCATTAAGGACTTACATAACATACTTCAATATCAGATATAACTCCCTTGGGTAACTCAAGGACAACATGTAGAGATTGGTAAGAGAGCTTTTGTTGATTTCTCCATTGGTTCATATCAGGATAGAGTGCTTTGTGATGTCATTCCAATGACTTGTGGTCATATCATCTTGGGAAGGCCATGGTAGTATGTTAGAAGAACTTTGCATGATGGGTTTCTTAACACATATTTGGTTCACAAAGGAGATGTTAAATATCAGTTGGTTCCTTTACCTTTGGAGCAGTCTAATGATAGTTTTGTGATTTGTTTTGAGAAGAGTTTGCAGGTGAATAAGCAGGGTGAAACAGGGGAAGGCATTGGCAAGCTGAAAAGAGATAAGTTGCAGCAGGGTTATGAGATGGACAGTCCTTCAAATCCGTCCTTGTGGGATCTGGATAGTATCAGGGTCGGTGGCATTGAATGCCCTATAAATGATGGTGTCAATGGTGGAGTTCTTTCACAAAGGAGGTAGTGGAATGAGGGCAGGAGCAGGGCACAAGAATCCACTGTTATCAAGCAGCAAAGAAGACAAATCAGACCCTATTTTGGTTCTCACATGATAAATGTTAAGAATGCAGATTGGCAGAAGAGAAAGACAGTGACTTTGGGGGACTACATACCTGCTCATTGGAAGAAGAAAACACATGAGAACAAAAGGTCTTTTGGTGGCAACACATGGGACACTTCTTGGGGCAAGAGTTTTTTCTTTCCTGGGGAGAATGGTGCAGGAGCACCCAGGGCCTTCAAGGAGCATTCCAAGAACCAAGAGAGTGCAGGGGTCAGGAGGACCTTCCAAGAATTTCAAAGCATCAATTATGATGTATTGGAGCCTATAATGGCATTTGGTATGAATAAATGTAATAAGAATGTTGAAAGTTCTAATGCTCCTGTTAAGGAATCTAGTTAAAAAAATGCAATGTAAAGGGGAAAACTATGTTCCAGGGGTTAGATTAGTGATCTTATATTTTAAATAGGTCAAATAAACATGGATATTGAATATCCAATAGTTTTTAGGGGGTAGATGTTAATAAAATGAGAGTTTGTAATTTCAAATTTTCAAATTTCAGTTTAGGCGGGAAAGTGAGATTAGGGGTTTAATTAACTCTAATGTAATGGGAACCAACTTGACTTGGTTGGGACAGTTTGGGAATTGATCTATAACCTTAAAATTATCATTTGTATGGAGGTTAGGTGGTTGGTGAAAGATTTGTACGGATTGTTTCTGAAAATAAAGAAAAAACACAGATTTCTTGCACTAGTTTGGTGTTTTTTTGATGAATCATTGATTCTCGTTGAAGATATACATTGTTGGATGCCTTGGTAATCTGTATTTTCATGTTTTAACATTCCTTACATGTTCTAGTAAGCATAATAGATCAACTCTACCACGTTTTAATTGACTGTCAACAGGAAAAGTGCAAATTTTACACAATTTTGAGGGTTTTAAATGAATAAATGATCCATTTCATAGGGTGTTGTATACACCTAAAAATGGTCACATCATATTGTCTGGTAATTAATTAAATATTTAATTAAAATCTTTGAATTCTATCTGCGTATAAATAAATTTAAATAATTTATTTATATTTCTTCATTCTTTTATTTCGATTAAATAAATAAGTTTATTTAATCATCTTTTCGTATTTATTTCTTAATTAATTAAATAAATATTACGATTTATTTATATTAATTATCGACAATCTTCATTTGAATATCTTATTCAAATAAAGATTAAAATATTATTCTTCTTCTAAATATCATTTACAATTAAATATTCCAAAATATTTAATTATTTCTTCTAATCTAATTTAAATATTCATTCTTAAATCATTTCAAAATTCCTCTAATTCGATTCAAAAATCTATTCATAATTAAATATTTCCAAAAATATTTAATTAAATCTTTTAAATATTTCAAAATCTTCTAAAGTCACATCATAATTAAATATTACAAAATATTTAATTAATTCTTCCATAGTTTTCAAAAATCAAAAATCAAATATCAAAAGCAATAAATAAAATTAAATAAATTTATTTATTTAATTGGGGATTTATCTTCAACTCCCGGGAAGCAAACGGTTGAAACAGAAAATTAAATTTCTCTGTTTCTGTGCAGGCTTGTTCCCGTGGGTTGAAGACATGAATCCATCCTTCTCTCCAACCTCTCAACCTCTTCCATCTTCTTCTCAACCTCTCCATCTCTCACCATTCAAATTTACCAGACAAATTCATAGCCGTAGATTCTTGCCAGCCGGGATGGAGCCCGCAAAAATCTATAAATACAGCTGTCGGGAGCTCCAAATCATATAGAAGTTTAAGCAAGTAAACTATAGCCAAATTTGCAAGTAGCATTAGCATTCATAGAGTACTTTCATAGCATAGAATCATAGCAATAGCAATAGAATCATGATACATTTCATTCACAGCCCCTATGCATAATCACAGCCCCTGTCCATATCCATATCAACAATCCCATCTTCACCAGCATATAGAATAGTTTTCATTTGCATTCTCATTCTACAGCAGCCATTTGGAGGAGCTAACATCAAATCTGAGAGCAGCAACTTCAAACTCCTGGAGATAGAGGAAAATGAAACGGCTCTGAAGAAATCTTGCTTATTTGAATTTATTTAGTTTTCTTTAGATTAATATTTCATTAGAGTGTTTTTTTGTTTTCAATTAGATTAATATAGATAGCATAACACATTTTTGGCGCCCACCGTGGGGCTCGAACCCCTTTTTAACATCTTTTTGCAGCTTCTTTTGACTGATTACAGGAAAAAACAGCAGAATAGCGCAGACAACACGTTTCGGAAGAACACCTCCAGTTTAGCGCATTTAAAGTCTGTTGCAACGCCCGTGATTACTGTTGCAGCGCCCGTGATTACTATTGCAGTGCCCGTGATTACTGTTGTAGCGCCCATAACTACTATTGCAGCGCCCGTGACTACTTTTGCAGCGCCTGTGACTACTATTGCAGCGCCCATAATCAGTTTTGCAGCGCCCGTGACGACTATTGCAGCGCCCATAATCTGTTTTGCAGCGCCTATGATGTATTTTGTAGCGCAAATTGTTAAAAGAATGTATTATGAAATCTGTAACTGTAGATTAGTTTAACTGATTCCAACGCAGCCGCGGACAGTTAAATTTTTTTTTTTAAGCATAAAATTAACCAATCCTAGGTTAGTCATCTAAAGTATAAAATTAAGCAATCCTAGGGTAGTCATCTAAAGCATAAAATAAAGCAATCCTAGGATAGACACTTCATTTCTCAATTTAGGCTTAAAATGAATTTTCTGTTTATGTGAAGCAACATCTTCACTTAGTTTAGAAAATTTTCATTTGGTGCTTAACAATTGAACCTTTGTTTGCTTTGTTCTCGGTGATAGGCCTATGCTCTCCCCTTAACTGGGTGATCAAAATGCCAAACTCACTTATTTCTTTTTATGCATTTTTAAGCTTTGTTAAAACCTTGTAGAGAGCCTGCTCTTGTGGGAAAAAGTACTCACCCAAGAGGAACGACTCAAGTGGGTTCAAGCCAAAGCCAGGCTATTCCACCCCACTCTAAAATTTAAAGCAAAATTGGGGAAACCCTCTTTTGACGGTAGTGTGCATTGATAACCATCCCCAAAGCCTTTGTTCTAAAGGTAGGGAGGTCTCTCGAGGGAGTCTATCATTTGTCCGCACCGAACGGAAACCCTTACTACGAACCTAGTGTAGTAACTAACCGAGTCAGTTTCCAAACATTGTTTCAATCACAGTGCAGGGGAGGGAAGAATCTACCCCCAAGATACTCACCATATAACTGCCAAGGATTGTTTGCTCAGGGGATCCGGTATCCACTTCCGTCACTCTGAGTACGCACCTGGAAAAGACAAAAACACGGGCGCCCTTTCGGGGGTGACATGGCTATGTGAGTCGACGCAGTTTTAAGATGTGGGCTGTTGATTGCTATGATGACCTACTTGAGAACTAAGAGTGAGTCTGTTTGAAGTGCTTATCATGTGTAAAACTTGTGAAAACAATTTTTGAACAACATTTTGGTCATACACTTCTTGTTTAGCATAGGGCTTAAAACAACTATTCTACAACTTGCTTGATGTGTTTTCAATACATTAATTCAGTAAAGATCATCTAAAACTCACAATTACATTGATCACACTCATCATTTTTCAAGACTAGGATCAAATCTCAAAATAGTGCATCTTTTCAAACAAGTTTTGATTATTGATTCAACTTCCCCAACAGGATTCTGATATCCTTTCATCTTGGAAGCCACAATCAAGAGTTAGAAACATCATTTGATCATATCATAAGATTTTCATCTTATCAGATCAAGACATCATCATTTTTGCACTTATAAACCTGTGATCTAAGTCTAGAAAAACATTTCAAAAGTATATGCCTATTGTCCAATTTACAACATGGGTGATAGGGAACAAAATCTTTTTCATAGGTTTCATACTGGGAATAGTTCAAATAATGAGATAACCGATGAAATGATTCAAGAAGTTGAACAGGATCCACAGTTTCACATAATTTTGGACAAGATGTTAGAGCGAGATAAAGAAGGCTACTTTCTTTTCTTAGCAAACCAAGGTGCCAAATTGCCCTCTAACTACAATATGGAGAAAATTAAGGAAGATCCTGAAAAGACTAAAACTCCATTAAATGATCTTAGTAGTTTTCCCCAACAAACAAGAGCACTCCAAAGGAAAATCAAGGAAATACAAGGGGGCACAACTATGAAGTCCTTTGACGGAAATATGAAGGTAACCTCTTCTCCTCCAAAAGCAACATCATCCAAATTCAATGTTTTTGAATTTTTGCAAAGGTTACATAAGAAGCCCAAATCTAAGCCCTCAAATAAAATTGACCAATCCTATCATGTCATGCATTTATCTTCATCCCCCATAATTCCAAATGAACCTCATGATTCTTTCACTCAAGATAACGATTTCATTCAATCACCTTCTTCTATCATATCCTTTACATCCAATGATTCATTTCAATCTACACATCTTGATCAAAACATTCTACAAACCCTTCCTATCTTTGATCAAGATCCCATCTCTCAAGGACCATATGATGATCCCCTCCTTTCATTATTCACCCATGATAATCCTCTTCCATCTCAAGAGACAAACGTTCTTCCAAGTTCTTCTTCGTCATCATCTAATCAATCCATACCATCCCATGATTCTATTGCATTACAAGAGCATGATATTTCTTCCATCCTATCTAATGATGTCTTACCAATTGATGATCAAGATATGATTTCTACAAAATTTCATGATTCCCTTCCTCATCAAGATCAATATAATCTTCCATTCAAGGATACCCTTTCATCCCATGAAGATGATTATCCTCCTCATGATCAAGATATTCCTTTCATACCATTTCATAATCCTTTTCCAAGTCAAGATCAAAACACCCCATCATCCCCATGTCAAGAGCCTATTACACCTATTCACGTTATCCATGAACCCCACACCTATAAATTGGGATCCTCCTCCTTTATCCATTCTAGTTTACTTCCAAAACCTATCTTCTCATCCATATCATATCCTCTTCACAATGGACTCGCATCTTGTTTCACAAACAATACATATCCCATTGGTAAACGAATGTGTGAAATTATGAATTACAAAGGAAAAGGTTTAGGCCTTCATGAGCAAGGTATCCTAGAACCCCTTTCTATCCAAGCACATCCATATTCTTATGGCCTTGGTTATACACCTCATACTCAACCTAGGTATCCTAGTCCATCAAACTCTCCATCCATCCTAGGTCCTTATCCTAGTTCATCAAACCATTCATCTATCCTAGGTCCTTATCCTAGTTCATCAAACCATTCATCTATCCTTGGTCCTTATCATTCCAACCTTAGCTCATCAATCCTTCCATCCATATTAGGGTCCCACATTTCTCCATCTCCTATTCTTCAAGAACAACAAAAACACACATCCTTGATCCACTTTCAAAATTCTTCCTTCATTAACTCATCCATCATACCTCCATATCATTCACCTCAATCCACCCCTCCCATTGCTCTTGGAAGCAATTTGGATGCCAAATATGAAAAGCTTCAATATAAAATTCCACATGTATCAAAGGATCAACATGTCTCCTCGAAGAGTCATGCAAAAATAAAAGAAAATTTGATCCAAAAAATCAAAAAGCAATTTTCAAAGGCCACAAAGGCCCATCAAAGCAAAAGCAATTTTCAAAGGCCACAAAGGCCCATCAAAGCAAAGGCAATTTCCAAAGGCCACAAAGGCCCATCAAAGCAAAAAGGAAATTTTCAAAGACCACAAAGGTCCATAAATCAAAAAGAAAAATGTCAACGGCCACAAAGGTCCACAAAGAAAAACTCAAAGTCAAAATTCATGTGGATTCCTAAAAGTATCATAGAAGCAATAAAATCTAAATTCGCATCCAAATTTGCTAATCCAAAAGTTTCCTCCAATTTTCCATCTAATAACCTATCACCTTCCAAATCCATTTTTCCTCCATCACTCCACCGCCCTTCAAGGTGTGTGTCAATGTTGATCTTTCCAACTTTTCCATCTATCCATCAACAGGCCTTCCAACTTCCTATCCATTATCCAACATTCATCTCCCATCATTCTCCTTTAATCCAAACTTTTGCATAAGTCCTTAGATTCTTCTATCATTAATCTGCCAACATTTAGGATTCTAATTTCCATTGCCATGGTTTATTAGAGGGATATTTGGTTGTGAAACTTGATGTTTAAGTCCTTCCTCCATCTCCCCATCATCCATATCATATCTTCCATATTCCTCTCGCACTCTACATTTAGGGACAAGTTTCATCCATCTTATCATTCATGGTCATTTCTATGCCCATTCCTTACATTTCCACCTTTGATCTTGACAAGGTTAAGGATCTTCTTGAAAATCATACATCTTATCCTATTCACTTCATCCAAATCTTCAATACCATATCCTTTGTCATGCATCTTCTCTTATATTGTGGGGAATCTTGTTCCTTCAATTAGTCATATCATCTCATTTCATCTTAAGAAAATCAAAAAAATCATAAAAAGTCCTGAAAAAGTAAAAAAAAAATTAGAAAAATCTTGAAAAAGTGCAATAAAAACAAGTAGTGAAAACTTGGCAAACAAGCGCTACTTGTGATAAAAATAGGTTCCTCCATTTATTAGTTTATGTCTCGTTTTCACTTTCAACATCATCCATCCATTCATATCTTTTATCTGTATATATCTTTAATTATCCATATCATGTGGTTGGAATCTTTAGGTTTCATCATGGCTTGATGAATTTGTACATATCTTTTATCTTTAGGTTGTGTTTACACTGGGGGCAAAACGCAGAAACATACAAGAGAGGGGCAACGAGCTTTCAGGATATTCCAAAAACAGACAAATAACAGCTTGACAAAACAAAACAAACATTGTCATATCAAATCAATTACAAACATATTCATGCCAATGAAAATCGAAACAACATGATCCAAACAACTATCGAAGTGAGAATATCAATAATGATAACTAAAACTTGGATGATCTTAATCTGAATAAATGTTTGAAATACTTTAAGCAAGAATGGAATGGTTGTTTGATTTTTTATCATATCTCTGGAGCAATTCGATGATGTAATGAACTAGAAAAGCAAGGAAGGAGTATGATTTTTCTTTGTCTTCTGTTTGCAAGGAAATCATTAGTACTATGCAAATTAGTCGAGAGACATGCTCTACTATGTATCATGGATGACATTTCAGAATTCACATGGGAAAAGGATTAACTCTTGTCTGTTTATGCAAGCAATACTCAGGTCATCTCGGTTCAATTATACCTAGATGCTTGTATTAACTTGCTATATTAAAAATCATGAAAGCAATACTCAGGTCATCACTGGTGCTAACATACCCTTTGATGCTTGTATTAACTTTCAACATTTCAAAGCTCTATGATGGTACAAAAAAGCATGAATAAGCTCTCCAAATGGCAATATTGTATGGATATCCTACATGGTTAGCATAGATTGCATACATGTTAGAATTTGCATTTTGCATTTATAGATTTTCCCAAAAGCTGGCAAAGTATACAATGTCTCAATAAAAAAATCAAAGCTGATCACATGAAAACACTATGAGGTGCTACCCCCAGATGTTGTTGGTCTCACACCACCTATTCCTACATTAGAAGATCAAATCATCAATAACATCAGAAGATCATACAATTATTCAAATCAAAATGGATCATCAAATCAATCCAATCAGAATACATCATTCGACAATTTGTTTTTAACAACTTTGAAAACAAATTTATCAACATCATGTTTGTTTTTAACAACTTTAGAAGCAAACATATCAACCGATTTGTCTTTCAACAACTTTGAAAGAAAATTTATCACAATCTTGTTTGTTTTTAACAACTTTAGAAACAAACTCATCAACCAAATATGAATATCAACTGTTTGTTTTTCATCATCATGGAAAACAAATTTATCAAATCCTGTTTGTTTTTAACAACTTTAGAAGCAAACTTATCAAACTATTTGTTTTTCATCATCATGAAAACAAATTTATCAAATCATGTTTGTTTTTAACAACCTTAGAAGCAAACTTATCAACAACTATTTGTTTTTAACAACTTTAAAAGCAAATTTATCAGCTACTATTTGTTTTCCAACAACCTTGGGAACAAATTTATCAGACAAACATCATCAAATCAGGGTATCTCAATACACAAAATTGGGGCATTTTTATCATATTTTAACATAGCAGGGGCAATTTCTTCATCAAATTTTCATTTCATATCTTTTCGGGTCAATTTCTTCATCAAATTTTCATTTCATATCTTTTCGGGTCAATTTCTTCATATCATTAGTTTCGAACGATGAATCAACATCTTCAAAATTCAAAAATTCAAAAAAAAAAAAAAAATCAAAAATCGATTCATCGTTCGAGGGGGCATATACATAATCATTATTTCGACAGTCAACATTTGGGGCAAAATTCAAAATTCTTTGAAGAAATGTGTAAAACACATCACTTCAAAGAGGGGCAAAATGTATACACCTAAAAATGGTCACATCACATTGTCTGGTAATTAATTAAATATTTAATTAAAATCTTTGAATTCTATCTGCGTATAAATAAATTTAAATAATTTATTTATATTTCTTCATTCTTTTATTTCGATTAAATAAATAAGTTTATTTAATCATCTTTTCGTATTCATTTCTTAATTAATTAAATAAATATTACGATTTATTTATATTAATTATCAATAATCTTCGTTTGAATATCTTATTCAAATAAAGATTAAAATATTATTCTTCTTCTAAATATCATTTACAATTAAATATTCCAAAATATTTAATTATTTCTTCTAATCTAATTTAAATATTCATTCTTAAATCATTTCAAAATTCCTCTAATTCGATTCAAAAATCTATTCATAATTAAATATTTCCAAAAATATTTAATTAAATCTTTTAAATATTTCAAAATCTTCTAAAGTCACATCATAATTAAATATTACAAAATATTTAATTAATTCTTCCATAGTTTTCAAAAATCAAAAATCAAATATCAAAAGCAATAAAATTAAATAAATTTATTTATTTAATTGGGGATTTATCTTCAACTCCCGGGAAGCAAACGGTTGAAACAGAAAATTAAATTTCTTTGTTTCTGTGCAGGCTTGTTCCCGTGGGTTGAAGACATGAATCCATCCTTCTCTCCAACCTCTCAACCTCTTCCATCTTCTTCTCAACCTCTTCATCTCTCACCATTCAAATTTACCAGACAAATTCATAGCCGTAGATTCTTGCCAGCCGGGATGGAGCCTGCAAAAATCTATAAATACAGCTACCGGGAGCTCCAAATCATATAGAAGTTTAAGCAAGTAAACTATAGCCAAATTTGCAAGTAGCATTAGCATTCATAGAGAACTTTCATAGCATAAATAACATAGAATCATAGCAATAGCAATAGAATCATGATACATTTCATTCACAGCCCCTATGCATAATCACAGCCCCTGTCCATATCCATATCAACAATCCCATCTTCACCAGCATATAGAATAGTTTTCATTTGCATTCTCATTCTACAGCAGCCATTTGGAGGAGCTAACATCAAATCTGAGAGCAGCAACTTCAAACTCCTGGAGATAGAGAAAAATGAAACGGCTCTAAAGAAATCTTGCTTATTTGAATTTATTTAGTTTTCTTTAGATTAATGTTTCATTAGAGTGTTTTTTGTTTTCAATTAGATTAACATAGATAGCATAACACAGGTGTTATGAATGAAAACTTATGAAATGGATCAAATCTAACATGTACCATGAGAAAATAACAAAGAAATGTGCAGGGAAGAGGAAATCTAACATGTGCACAGTGATTTAGCATGAAAAAGGCATGAAGATGGACCCTAGGGTATAGCACTGGAGAATCTGCCTTAACAAGAGGTATATTTTTGAGTTGCTATAGTTGAGTAATGTTGAATTAATGGTGAAAAGTAAAAATTTAAGACCTGGAAGTGTTTGGAAGTCCTAGAATAAAAAAGCCCTAGTTTTTGAGGCAAGTTGAAGAGGGGTTTGTGCTGGAGCATGTTAAAGGTGTCATAGAGGTCTAAAAACTTGGATTCTATGGTTTTGAGCCATTTAATTTTCTGCCCCAAGGTTTCAAGATGATTGGATAAGTTTGAAGGGTACTTCCTTTGTTAAATTGACCTATTTTCCTTGTTTTTCCCATGGAGATGTATTGGAAGTCTAAACTGGTCCAAGGGAGTTATATCTGATATTAAAGTATGTTATGTAAGTCCTTAATGGGTGTCTAAATCCATATTTTATTTGTTAAGTGTTTTGGAAAGTGTGAGTGTAAAGTGGCTTAAACTAGGTTGCCTGTGCTACAAGGGAGGACATGCTATATGGTGGAATTTTGATGAGTTCTTTGAAACCCATTTTGAAATTGATCTGAAGATCATTTGTGAGTTATTTTGAGAAGGTCTCCACCTTCCTCTGCATCAGAGAACCTGGCTCTAATTCCACTTTGATGTAGAGGAAGGTGGAGACCACCTCAAAATGACTCACAAATGATCTTTAGATCAATTTCAAAATGGCTTTTAAAGAACTCATCAAAATTCCACCATATAGCATGTCCTCCCTTGTAGCATAGGCAAACTAGTTTAAGCC
>VDFB02215757.1:0-18559 GCA_007258455.2 Sequoia sempervirens
TTTTTTTAATTTTTGAATTGAAATTTTAAAATAATAAAAATTTATTAAAAAATAATTTTTGGGGGCCAAAGCCACCCAAATCCCACGCAAGGGTGGTGTAAGGCTCAAGGCCTGTCGCGTGGGCCCCAAAGGTATTGTGTAGGTACCTTGGGGTACCGTGCACAGGTCTATGGACCTTTTTTTATTTTATTTTTGCAATAAATTTTTTGAAAAGAAACAATTTTTAAATGCAGGAAAAAAAGAATTCTCAAAATTTGCAAGGGGTTCAACTAAGTAATTTTTTTCCCCAAATTCAACTTTGTCAAATTGGACAAATTATATATGAAAATGGGGATTTTTGGGTCTTTTGGACTTGATGGCATAGTCCATTTTGGCTCAAAATGGTCCTAGAAAAATCTCAATGTTGAATTCTCCCAACTTTGAGAAGGAGCTTGCAGATTTGATGATTTGATACCATGTAAGAGTTGCTGATGAACTCGAGCACCTAGGATCACCTGCAAAACTGAGATTAACCTTCTACACGAGAGCAACAAGAGGATAAAATGTTGGAATATGGTGCAATAACAAAATGATGATAATATCACACTCAAAATGATACAATATGCATCAACACTCCCTTGAACTGACCGAGCTAATATAAGCTCATCTAGACTAGATAGGAGGGAGAGGTGAATGCTAAATATATAGCATAATATGAGCATATAATTCCAAGAGGGGTAATAACTACCAAATAATCAAATTAGGTGGGAGTTATGCCTACTTGAAAAATGCCAAACATGTGGCATAACCTACTTAGAAGGAGACAACATAGTGGTTTTGTGAGGTGGCATATAAGGCCAAAAGAGTGTGTGAGACTCAACCACCCAAGTGTGGGTGAGAGCAACACATGTAATCGATGGATTATGCCACGTGTCCTCACATAAACCATGTCTCATATAACCTAAGTATGCTTAATAATGTGTAGAAAAAATAAATATTAAAAAACCTACACTAACAAATATGTCAAACTAGCTTGTGCCACATCACAACTATTGGATATTCAATTACTACTAACATGAATTGTCTCATTCCATAATGTGGTAACACAATAACTAACCCACCTCATCACACAATGCCCTATAGCTTGTATATAGGTATTGCTTGATTATAAAAATGACTATTAATATCAAGTATAGAACAATAGCAAAAGGATAAAGGAAAATACTTGAGCCAAAATAAAGGCTTGAGCTTTTATGCATAAGCCTCGATGAACTAGGCCACCATTTACACAAACTAGGAGCTTGAAAAAGACTTAAACAAGGTGCCCTATTCAAGATATCCTAGATTGATTATCAACACAAAAGGCAATAAGGTAATGAAAAGATCCATAATAAATTTTTTTTAGATCAAGTGTCAACAATAACATCAACATGTATGCTATCATCATGTAAGGTGACATTATGTCATGAACCTCTATAGGGTCAACATGAGATGTAGAAATTTGATCATCAAGGAACATATTATGTATAAAAAATGTATTCTTTGAAAGTACATGAATCTATGAACATGGGGCCATCGTGACATATAAGAAAAGTACCATCAAATTTTATAACAATGTCATACATAGGTGAAGGTGTCACCTCAACGAAAGTCATCACACTAGATGTATCATTAATGCATTGTAAATCCTCACTAGTTATGTGATAGTCACTACCACAAGCTCCATAAGAGAATGGAATCAACATGAGATTCATGGACAATTGAAGTAAGTATGTCTATAAGGAAAGGGAACTACCCAATTCAATAAAGGAAAAACTAATACGAAATAAAATACTACCTACATGGAAATTGCATCCTCATTCACAACATCAATATCATGGATGAAAAGATGATGGATTATAAAAGATAGATACATATCAAAATAGAAAATGTATGTTTGCATATCAATCAAGGAAAAAATGGTCTAGGAATAGTCATAATGATGGATTATCCAAGAGTAGGTGGGTGGAATCAAAGGTACATGTCACTATGTATGACCAGACCCTAATCAAAGTATGATAAGAAATGATAAACAAATGTAAATTGAAACCATGGGAAAATTAGAAATAAGAGGATAAATTCTTAATTAAATCAAAGATAAAAATGAAACTTCCAAGATCAAATTAAGGATGGGTAGGGTAGATACAAATAAAGCAAAAAAATGAATCCTAATACCTAGAGGAAAAAAATGAAAGCCTAATTAGATCTAAAATACAAGGTAAAGAATCATAACATAGATCATATATGAAAACCATATTAGGAAAAGACGTAAACCCCCAAGGTCAAATTTTAGTTTACATGTAAGAATGTCAGTTCACCAATAAATGTAAATAAATAAATTAATTTACATAAATAAATGTTATCAATCAACATACATTAACCTAGATAAATTAAAGCTAGATGGATGTACATGAATAGTAATAAATGCAATAATTAAATTAGAGGATATGACATTTAGCTCTAAATCAATGATGGAATAATCTCGTTGATGTCATGTGAAATCTATTTTCCACAATGCAAAAATGAATTTCCCTCAATCTAATGAATGTGTTGAGTTTGTGTCATCTTAGAACTCTATGTGGTTCAACTTGAAGCCCCCCTCAAGTTCAATTCCCATCCATAAAAAATCAATCTAAAGCACATAATTGAATCATTTTATATGAAAGTGATCTCGTAGAATGTTGCTTTAGTAAATATGTCTATCTTCAATCTTTTGGTAATGGGATGCAGTCAAGATGGTGTTTATGGACACCTTTAGGAATGTCGACTCAATACAAGACTTATTCTCCTAGGTCAAACTCCTTGCCGAGTAGAGTTAACAACACGAAATGATATCAAAGATAGAAAACACTAGCATGTGAGTGGCCTATATTTAACTAATGTAGATTCAAATTCTTTCTATTTATAAATCAAAGTGTTTTCTAATGATTTTCTTGATGTAGATTATGATTCTTTCTCTTTAGAAATAGAAATGTATTTGAATAACTTTCTCTTTATAATTACATAAGATTTGAGCATATAATTTAATTACAAATTGAATGTCTTTAAATATCAAGACATAACAATATGTCATACAAATAAGACACTAAAAATATGTATTTTCATTTTTATTATATATGTTAGATTAAATTGTAATAAGATTTTAAAAAAATATAATCAGTAATATTTTTTATATAATTAAATTTAGTAAATTTGTTAGTTGACAAATTCACATGGTAAACATTAAAAAATTAAATATGATATTTATAAATAATATAATTTTTTAATTCAATAGATAATATTAAGAATAATTATTAATTATAAATCTTAATTATTATAGTTATTTACTCTAACGAAAATAGAAGAAAAAGTTATTTCACTTTCAAAAATATTATTCAATCATTGAAATTAAATTATTAGCTAATAAGCTATATTATGTGTGAGCTTTTCACCATATGCAAGTCTCACGCTGTAAAATCATTTGTTGTGAAACCATTTTCAGTTACCATTTTATTTATTCACCACTCCATATCAAATCTTACAACTATAAATAAAAAATCGCATCATATCTTGAGCTTTCAACTAAGGGAAAGGATCCAATGGTTGAGCATGTTCCAATATTTATAGCATTTGTTGATTTAATGCCCAATATTTTTAACAATATCACACCAATAGTTGTGACTTTAAAGTTGTTAGTGTTGATGATGACTACCCATAATTGAATGAAATGTATTCCTTATATCTAAAAAGCAACAAATCATGTGATGCCACGTCAACGCACCAATAAAACATGACTTAATGCACAACTATTGGTCTCACTTTTTTTTGGGCCCTTTTGGACACCTCAACAAAAAACATGTTGATGTGGCATCATATTTGATGATGTAGCCCTGAAACCTTAGTTATAAGCAAGGGAATTGCCAAGTAAGTTGCTGTAAAAAAATGAGAATGATTTGAAATTTCCACATAAGATTTTGAGAAGCACGAAGTTAGAGTGCTCAAGGGTGCTCAACTATTGAACCCTCTCCCCCAGTAATTTGTCTCATCCTTTAAAATTGTGAAATTTTATTACTTGATGTGAAAATGTTTTTGGTACTGATTTAACTTATGTTTTTGGGATGTGTGGATTCCATTATCCTCTTCATCAACACAATTTCCAAGCCCCATCTTGATGCACATTAACTGCTCTACAGGTAAATATCATTCTCTAAAATTGTCTTATGTCGAGCAAATCACATTGATTTTTTAAGTCGCCATTTTTTCTCAAACACTATGAGTAGTGTACATCTGATCAAATTGGATTCTTAGATTCAAATGGGATTGTATGTTTTACCAGATCAGATTGTGGTTAGATTCTATAAATTCTATCAAATTGGATTGCCCAAGAAAGAGTGGACGTATGACTACGTGCATTGTTTGAGCAAGGGTAGTCAGGGGAAGGGCAAGAGGAAAGAGGAAAGGGACTGAAAGACCAATAACAAGAACCTCATAAGCTCACCATCAGTATGGATGCCTCGATGCTCTTTAGCCTGTAAGTATGACCAAGCTCTAGAAAGTTGTAGCCTCCTCTAACCTTTAGCTTTTGAATCCTCTTTTGCTTCGTTTTATGTCTTTGGGATGGTCTTTCTATGCCCTTGTTTATAGAACCTACTTAAAGGAAAGATTGGTGATGGACCTTGAGCTGATGAGGTCTCTTGACATCGACCTACATGTGTGCCTCTTGGGTGCATCACAATCATAATCGTAGTCTATAGTCTTGTGAGCAGGGCCATATCTTGTCTACAAGATATTCAGATGTAATCAAAATATAACTTTTGGGAAACATCTAAGCACCTAACCACTTAAATCTTATGAAAAAATCATTGAGGCCATATATCGTATTACAGAGATCCTGGGGCCATGCATCCCAACCATAAAAAAATGATGTACATGATGTGATATGTAATTTATAGTATCAAAACCACCAAAAAATTTAACATGCATCAATATGGCAACTGCACATGAAAACCCATTTCCAATAACAAGAAGCAGTGTCGAAAGACACCATTATTGATTGCAAGACAAATTAAAAAAAAATATTAACTTCCAAAGCTGAAGTGCTTAGCCTGGTCTCTGGAGAGTGTAAACCACATTAATGGTCGTAAGAGTCTTATGCCTAGATGCTCAGTGAATGTTATGACATCTCAAATACCATTTTCCAAGATGATCTTGAGAACCTCCCTCGTTTCTTGATAGATGAGACCGCTTATATGCGTCATACAAATATAGCCTTGTGTAACCAAAACTTCCATTTGTAGTGAAGAAGATTGCATTCATAGCTACCACTGTGGCGAGAAGAGCAACCATTCATTTATAAAGATACCATCTAATATAACAATGTGTCTCAAGGCATCCATGGCTACTAAATTTCCATGTTGCTTTGCTTGTAAGAACCTACTGAACGGCAAAAGCCCACCTCTAATGGAGACTTGGGACCATATTTATCAAAATATAGAGTTTTGATTAAGGTAGAATTTACAAGGGTCGTGTGGAAGGAAGATTTAAATATGGAGTTAAATTTTATTACAAGGAGCCTGAAAAGTATACAACAATAGGAACCGTCTCTTTAATCTCTTCCATTTTACATAAAAGCTCTCAAGAAGAATCTAGACCAAGGACAAACTCTGAAGTCAATAGCCAGATGATATAAGCCTTGAAAGTAGCTTTTACTCCCAGAAATATTCTAAGAGGTTTTATTTATTTATTTTATTGATAGAAAGCAGCAAAAAAGAATTACAACAAAGGCATGAGCAGCATGCTGAAGGAGTTTACAACACAGCAAAACTCAGAAAAGAGCAGCAAAACGCTGCCAAACAGCTGATCAAAAATAGAACAGCAGAAACTAAATTTCCCAAGGAGCAGTCTACAGCCATCAACCTCCATAAAGCACCCAAGAAGGATGCCAAACATGACTAGAATTGCTAGGCAACAAATACAATCTGAGCATGATCCCAAATGCATCTGAAAGCAAGCCACAAAATTCCCACAAAGAGATGTCATGAACTGTTGGTATCCACTGTAGAAGAGAACCATGAAATACCCTGCATAAAATGATGAAAGGAAGGCCCGAATTGAACCTGTAGCTGAGATAAAAGCTG
Organism: Sequoia sempervirens; assembly: GCA_007258455.2. Classification (NCBI taxonomy): domain Eukaryota; kingdom Viridiplantae; phylum Streptophyta; class Pinopsida; order Cupressales; family Cupressaceae; genus Sequoia; species Sequoia sempervirens. The sequence goes on from VDFB02215757.1 coordinate 6,135, forward strand.
CTTTGCTTGCAGGTAGTGAGCATTGTCCTTCTTTTCCAGATCATCAGTTAACCACAGCAAAAGAGTATACAAATTGGTACAAATAGATGATAATTCTATTACAAAGGGAGAGAAGGTGTGAGCTAACGCAGCCTGGCAACGAATCCTCCAAATGACTTTTAGAATGATAAGCCTACAAGAGTTGGAAATCACATTATGCAACACCGAGGATCCGAGGAGAGTGGATTTCCATGACCAAGGGAAGTGAAATAGGGCAGGCAAGGCTGAAAGAAGGGCAGTCCACAACTTTTTAGCATGGGGGCACAACCAGAAACAGTGCTTGAGAGTTTCAACCCTTCCACAAAAAGGACAAGGAGGAGGTGGGTTAATGAATTTGAGGCGAGCACCAACTGGGAGTTTGGCATGCAAAAGTTTCCATGCTGTGAGTTGTGATTGTGCATCCGCTTTGGATTTCCAAATTTGCAAGCTAAGCTGATTCCACTTGGATCTTCTGAAGTTACATCTCCAAACAGAGTTAAGTTGGTTTGAAAGAGACAAACCAGGAATCAATTGTTTATAAAGGATCTTGAGAGGAAAAGTTCGATACCGCTGCCATTAGGCCACCTCCAATATTTAAAAAAACTAGAGTGACAGCTAGTGGCCATGAGGATAGAAAGGTTAGGAGGGACCATATTCTGGATTTCCAAAACAATGAGCTTGTCTTTATTATTGAGTTTGAAGCGTATCTTGAGCTGCTGCCATGATTTCCATGTAAAACTAGTGGGATCCCATAGGTCACTGAACACTCGGATACCTTTCTTGAAAAGTCATTTAGCTTTCATCCTTGGAATCTTGGCAAGGGGCTGGTTATTAACTTGTATCAATCGATTCCACCAAATTGAGGAAGATGCAAAACTGAGCCCATGGCTGAATGACTGGTTAGACCAAGATAGTTTTTGAGAAACCATTTGCCATGCTTTCCAAATACAATTAAGCAGGGCAGATCCGTGGAGTTTGAAGTGATGTGCCAAGAGGATCTTGTCAGTCCATTGAATGGAACTCCAAGCTTTGCCAGAGGTTGTTGTTTGTATACGGTATCTGATCAAAGATTTCCAAGGGGTGTTGCCATCCAAAGCTCTGCCTATCCATTTAGCTGAAAGACATATCCCTTGAATAAAAGGATCTATAATTCCTAATCCACCCTTATCCTTAGGAAGTATACAATGAGACCAAGAAGTGGCAGGCATACCTTTTTTATTTCCCCATTTAGACCAAATAAAGTTGCGAATAAGCTGGGTAAGCTGATTATAACAAGTTTTAGAAGGCAGCCAGCATGAGGAGGTATAGACATGACTAGCTAAGAGGACTTTGTTGGCCACTTGTATACGCCCAGCCATTGAAAGAAATTTATTTGTCCATCCCAGGAGCTTGACTTTAAACTTGTTAAAAAACCATCTCCACATATCTTTCAAGGAAACTCCCAGCCCAAAAGGAATGCCTAAATACCGAGTAATGTCACCATGTTTGATCTCCTTCCATTCTTTGGGAATCCAAGGTGATCGGGGGTTGGGACTGATCATCCAAAATTCAGTTTTATGCATTGCTAATTTGGAGCCCGAAACCTCACAGAAAAAATCAAGGATATCGAGTAAATTATTAATGTCTTCAGCTGTATTTTGGATGAATAACATGCTATCATCAGCAAAATGGGAATTGAGAGCCATAGAGTTACACGGAAGTGAAATTCCATGAATAAGAGAATCTGAATGTGCATGTTGGAGGAGGCAACCAAGGGCATCAGCAGTGAGAACATAAAGAAAAGGGGCAAGAGGGCAGCCTTGACGAATGGACTTTTGGAGGGGGAATTGGGGGGATAAAACTCCGTTAACAGCCACTCTTGCACTAGCATCCATGAATAGCATTCGAACATGAGCACAAAAGTTAGGACCAAACCCCAGCCATTGCAGCATTTTGAGGATGAAGGACCAACGTATTCGATCATAAGCTTTATCAAAATCAAGCTTAAGAATCAAAGCATCCTGAGAAGTTTGACGAGCCCATTCAGAAGTTTCCCAAGCAAGGATTAAATTGTCCAAGATAAATCTGCCCCCTAAAAAACTAGTTTGTTCCGGTCTTACAATTTCTTGCGCAATGGGTTTAATTCTTTTGGCTAATGCTTTAGCTATAATCTTGTATGAGGTGTTGAGTAGCGTGATGGGACGCCAACCATTCACTGAGTCCTCATGTCATCCTTTGGGAATAAGCTTGACAAGACCTTGGTTAATGAAAGCTCCAAGAGACCCAGTTTCTATACCCTCTAGATATACATTGTAAAAATCTTCTCTAATATGGGGCCAAAGAACACGATAAAATTCCACAGGAAGGCCATCTAGCCCGGGACTCTTCTCTAAAGCCAGATTGTACAAGGCTTCATCAATCTCTTCCAAGGACAGGTAATGATCGAGAAGTTTACTATAATCTTGCTGGATTTTACAGGGAATGTAGCTAGCTAAAGTATCTTCCAGAATGGGAATAAGAGGATCATTCTTGGAATCATCACTAAACAACTGCTTATAATGATCATAAAAGATTTTCATGATACTCTCTTGGCTGGTTTGCAAAACACCATCCTTAGTTTTGATGGCAGAAATATATTCCTTTTTATGTTTATGTTGCAGAAAATGGAAAAAAAACTTAGTACTCTTATCTCCCTCCTTCATCCAATGAAGACGGGCCCTTAACTGAGCACCTCTGCCCTTATAAGCATCAAATTTGCGAAGGATATTTTCAGTATGAGCCACTTTTTGCTGAAGAGGAATACAATGAGGATTGTTGTCCAAGTGTTTCCTGTCTTGAGTCAGCTGCCCTTTAAGGGAATGCTCTATTCTTCTACGTTTAGCTGCAACTCTCCTTCCAAAATTTCAAGAAAAAGAATGCAGCGAGTGATAGTTCTTTCCCACCAGCTAATCCATCTATCATTTTGAGGTTTAGGCTCAGATTTCCAAATTGCTAAGAGTCCATCAATACAAGCCTTATTTTTAAGATGGGAAACATTAAGTTTGAAGGGTAAGTCATGGAGTGTGGAATCAATATGATTGAGAGCAAGGGTGGTGAAAATGGGAAGATGGTCTGAAAGAGTGGCAGCTAAGTCAAGATGAACAAAAAGACCTGGAGATGAAGGAAGGATAGGCAGATTGGGAGAAATATAAAATCTATCCAAGCGGCATAACTTACGGAAAAGCCCTTCCCGACAATTGCTCCAAGTGAACCAATGAGGTCTATGGGAATCTTTTTTACCCATGATAGGATCATGCACACCTAAAGAGTTACGAGCAAGCGTCCAAGCTTCAAACTCAAGTTGAGGCAATCGAGGGTGGTTGTCCCAACTCCGATCAGTCGGGTGTTCCACCATATTGAAATCACCCCCAAGAACCCACTCAGCAGAAGGCAAATTAGTACGTAACCAATCCCACAAGGTCACTCTTTTGGACGAGGAGTTGGGGGCATAAATAGAACAAAAGCCCAACAAGTTGCCTTGAACTATGGTGGTAGCCCAAACACAACAGTTATTAGGATCAGATCCAAAGGCGACAACTGATTTAGCCAGCCAAGGAGCCAGACCCAGAACAACACCTCCAGACCCCTCAGAATGGTTTGTATGAAAAAACTTAGCCTCCTTCCAAATGGTAGCAAGTGCAGCGTCAAGACGAGTTTGACTAACTTTCACTTCTTGCAACATTAGGACATCAGTTCGGTTATTCATGACAGACTGTTTGACCTGAAACTTTCGGGATGGGATAGACATTCCCCTAACATTCCATGATTGAATATTACAATTCATTGAGAGTCGAGAATTTCCTCATCGGAAAGGAGGGAATTAAACTGATTATTTATCGCTATAGCATTAGGCTCAAGGTAGAAATATGAGGGGGGGCTCTCTCTAGAAGGAGATCTATCACGAGATCTCGCTGGGCTAGAGGGGGGAGTTCTCAAAGGACTGTCAGGCTGCGAAGAAGAACACACAGGGCTAGTGAGGGGAGATTGCAAAGGTGCTAAGAGCAGTGGGGGATCAGTAGGTGGTGGAGAATGAGAGGGAGAAGAAGAGGTTAACTCTTTTCATTTTTTAGGAAGACGTTTATCAGCTAAAAGATCATCCTTGAACGAAGAAATTCCTTGAAACAGAGAAGGGGGGGCGGGATTTAAGGGTTGAGAGGGGACTTGGGGTTCTGGGGCTTCGAAGAGGGAGGCTGAAAGTGGGTGGAGGTGGGTGCAACTGGTGGCACAACAACAAAATTATTGAATAGAAGAATAGATCATTCCCTTAAGGACAGCTAACTCAAGACAGGAAACACTTGGACAACAATCCTCATTGTGTTCCTCTTCAGCAAAAATGGCTAATACTGAAAATATCCTTCACAAATTTGATGCTTATAAGGGCAGAGGTGCTCAGTTAAGGGCCCGTCTTCATTGGATGAAGGAGGGAGATAAGAGTACTAAGTTTTTTTTCCATTTTCTGCAACATAAACATAAAAAGGAATATATTTCTGCCATCAAAACTAAGGATGGTGTTTTGCAAACCAGCCAAGAGAGTATCATGAAAATCTTTTATGATCATTATAAGCACTGTTTAGTGATGATTCCAAGAATGATCCTCTTATTCCCATTCTGGAAGATACTTTAGCTAGCTACATTCCCTGTAAAATCCAGCAAGATTATAGTAAACTTCTCGATCATTACCTGTCCTTGGAAGAGATTGATGAAGCCTTGTACAATCTGGCTTTAGAGAAGAGTCCGGTCTAGATGGCCTTCCTGTGGAATTTTATCGTGTTCTTGGCCCCATATTAGAGAAGATTTTTACAATGTACATCAAAATTATTGAATGCTTCATCATACCTTACCTTGAGCTGAACATGAAAAATGAGGAAAACATTTTTTTTCAAACTGATGTTTGGCTCACTCAAATTCCTTTAGCCTCAATTTCCAGGTTTTTAAGCCTAATGTTGACCACTTGGAAATGAAGGGCAATAAGTTGGAAGGAACCATATCATTCACGTGTGGTGTATCTTTTATAAGAATCATTTACCCTCATGAAAATGTGATAATGTTGTTTCTAGATTTTGCTTGTGTGCAAGTTTTTCCATCAACATTTCAGATCACACTCTGTGATCCATCAGAAGAATAGAGAGCTGAAGGAGATGAAAATATTTCTTTGATTGACAAAAACAATCAAGATAATGGATGATAGAAACCTGCTAATGTATTTTCTATGCATATATCAAACTATATTCCCTAACCTATTAGATATAATTCTCTATCATCATAACACTTGCGCCTCCTTCCAATGCAAGTAATAGTATTCAATACAACAAAACACTTCCTTATCAAACATCCATATTTCCAATAAGCAGGCTCACTGCATCTCTAACTAGTAGTCACTCTGTAGTTTGAGATGGTGATGCAATGTGAGAATTACCAGTAAGGAGCTGCAGGAGGTCTATAAAGTTCTTGATATACAACTCTTGTGACGGAATCCCCTCCTTACTACCCACTATTTTAAACCTGAACATGTCTCCCATTTGACGTGCGTTGAACCTGAAATCCCTTCCCTGTTCCTCGTCCATCACAATCCTCACCGCTCTGCAGATTTCTTCCCTGTGCAGAGACCCGTCGTGTGTTTTTCCCACATCAACACCCACCCGCAAGTGCTCACAAAGGAGGCGTGCATTGATGGCCTGATCTAACATGATGGGCGATGCGATGAAAGGCAATCCACAGCTCATGCCCTCCATTACGGAGTTCCACCCACAGTGAGTGAGAAACGCCCCTGTCGAGGGATGGGATAAAATCTCCCTCTGTGGCGCCCACTCTCCCGTCACAACTCCTCGCCCCTCAACGCGCTCCTCGAATCCCTCTGGCAAGACATCTGCCATCGCTCTTCCATGAGGCAGACGCAGCGCCCACAGAAACGGCTGGCAGCTGCTTTCCAACCCCAACGCAATTTCTTTCACCTCATCCGTCGACAGGAAACTCTGGCTTCCGAAAGCCACAAAGACAACCGAGCAAGGCGCTTGCTTTTCCAGCCAAGCTAAACACGCAGAATCCGTACTTTTAGATCGGACAAGTGGTGTAAGCAGAGGGCCGACTGGAACAACCGGCTTCCCCACCACTTTGTTCTGCAAATACTCCACGAAGCTCCCCTCCATCTCATCGCACGTTTTAATGGCCATTGCCGAGCAATATTCATAACATTTGAGGCCACGCTCCAGAGAGCTTATACCGCCCGGATTCAGCGGTTTGTAGCAGCCAATTACGGCCTCTGCTTCGAACAGCTTCCATGAAATTACAGACGATGGATAATCTGGCGGCGGTTTCGTCAGATCGTGGGCGGTGATTTCTTTGCCATCGCCGCGCCAGGCCGGATGGATGGAGTAGCCGGAAAAGGCCGCACCACAGGTCTGGAAAAATATGGTAGGTGTTCCAATTTGGGCGGCAGCCACGGCTCGTGGAGTCCACCACTGGAAAAAGTCGAAGACCACGCAGTTTGGGCGAATTTGACGAATGATTTGTTGGAAAGGCTTCTCCAGTCCGTCCATTGCTTTTTCGAACAGAGGCATCAACTCTAAGGGGAGGTCGGCCAAGTTCTCTATTCCGCCAGGCAGCCCATCAATTGCCGGCAAAGGAATCGCCACCAGCTGCACTAATTTGTCTGCACTCTCTCTTATTTTGGAAATGTTGAGAATAGTTGAGATCAGCGAAACTTTAAGACCCGCATGCGTAAGTCTGTTTGACAGCTCTAAGTAAGGAGAGATATGGCCGTGAGCAAGCCATGGAAACATGGCAACGTGAATCTCTTTACCATTCTCCATTGTCAATGATGCGCAAAATTTGCTACTCTATTTAAAAAACAATGGAAGTCTACCTACCAGTCATAAACAAATCTTTCACTGCCCAATTTAGGGGTCTTATTCCTTCTTAATTGTTTTAATAAATTTATTAAAAACAAATATTAGACTGTAGTGCTGTCAAATACCGAACCCCATGATCAAGATTCCATTATTTAGAATAACCTAAATTTATTTTGCAAAGAACTTCAGGGCGCCGGCAGGCAGCCGAATGCACATTTGACTGTATTTATTAATTAATTAAAAATAAAAAATGGGTTTTATTCTGTTTTTCAATAAATTAATAAATATGGTACAGAATTTCAGTAAATTGAAAAGAACAACACCCTTTCGGCGAAGCAATCCAATCCTTACACAATCGAATCCAGAAACAATACAAATCTATGATATGGATTGTGGAAACCTACTATCTTTAAGAACAACACCCATTCAATTGTTTGATTATGCAAAAGAAATCTAAATTTACGATCCTTTTCAGTCTGAAGAACCTGCAACTCTCCAGCTGTGAACATAGGAGAAAAGAGGAGCCGAGGAAGCTTCGTCGAAGGTAGAATAAAACTTTCAGGTATGCTGTGATTCACATATCTTTCTAACTGCATGTATGATCGATTACTTTTAGATAAAAATTTCATTGTTTGATTTTATCCTTGTAATAGCAAGGATTCGGGTTTTCATTAATGATGCGCATTACTTTGCAGACATGCATTCTCTGGTTTTACTGTCTCTTAATTTAATGGGAATAAGATTAAATCTGTCTGTTTTAAGCTTTTAGAAACACGTTTGCTTTGTGCTTAATGGTTGCCATTGTAAATTAAATTCTAAATAGACATATGGTTATTCAAACTGTTTCTATTTCTTTTCCTATTTTGAAGAACCGTTTAATAATGATCATTAAAAAAAATAAAAAAAATTATTGATTTCAAAAAATTCCAATAGAAATGGAATTGTATTCGAATCTATAGATTATCAAGTGAACAAGATGATTTATAAAATGATCATTCAACAAAAAAATATTTTTTTATTGATTTCAAAAAAATTCCAATAGAAATGGAATTATAGTTGAATATGTAGATTATCAAGTGAATACGATGATTTATAGAATGATCATTCAACAATTTTTTAATGAAAGGAAGCAAAATGGTGTGTTTTATTATAAAACCAATGTCAAAATTCTTTTTAACAACTATTTTTAACTACACATGTATTGTGCATTTCAAAAACATTTTGGTATTATTCCAAATTCAATTAATATTTATAATGTTGGTTTCATTCACAAGTTGTTAAAAAAATGTCTATTTTGAAGCACTATCTTTCTTGTAAATAGGTGCAACAATTTTTCACAAAGTCAAATTTCCTTCAACTTCAAGTGCAAGGGAAGAGTTTATTGTGCAAATGAAGGTTAGTTAATTTATTTTTTTGATTTTTTAGTTTTAAATTTAATTTTGATTTTAAAATGTAAAAGAGAGCATTTATTTTATATCAATTCTAATTCTAATCCTATTTCTAATTCTAAAGTTAGAATTAGAATTAGAATTAGAATTCTGATTTTGAAGTTAGAATTAGAATTCTAATTCTAATTTTGAATTGAAGAGAAGAGTATATTGTGCATTCACGTTAATAAATTTTTTTTTTAATTTTTAGTTTTTAATTTAATTTTGATTTTAAAACGCCAAAAACAGAGTATTTATTTTGTATCAATTATAATTATAATTCTATCTCTAATTCTAAAGTTAGAATTAGAATTTGGAGTGCATTCAGGTTAGTTAATTTTCTTTTTTTAAATTAGTTTTTAACTTAATTTTGATATTCAAATGGTCATTCCAAAACTATTTTTAGATGGCTGCATTGGCTTTCTTATGATTGTAGAACATTTTGAATGCTAAACTGGCATCTAATGGTCCAGTATAGTTCGTTGGATATATACTAAATTAGTAAAAATGCTCATGCCTAAATTTTATGCATGCGCTATATTTGAAGACCATACACTATGGTCACGGCTATACATGTTGGATTAGTTTTACCAAATGAATTTCTAATTAGTCTTCCTATAACTACATTATGTATCTTTCTCTTCATTCTTACATTGTCTTTAAAATTGCGCTTGGTGTTGATTTTCTAGCTTGAAAGGTGGGATGTGGAGTTGCTTTAAAGCAACTCGAGTTGGATTTTCAACAACAACAAATTTTTTATTTTTTAGTAGAATGTTTTTGAGTTTGTGAGATTGGAATAAAACCAAGAGTGATTTTATGTGTGGTTTAAAGCCAAAGAATGCAAGGAAAGTTTCTTTTCTTGCATGCTAAGTAAAGAAGTTGGGCTCTATATATGTAAGATTGTTGTAACAAACTTGTATTGTATTTTAAAAGAAAAGTTTGTTGTTAGGCTGAATAGAAGATCCAACATTTGAAGGTTTTTCCCTACACTGGGGTTTCCTAGGTATATCTTTATTTGTGATTAGTTTTTTGTTATTTTTGCTTCCACTGTTATTAGCTGTTAATTAACCCAGTTGTATTAATTGTTATAAATCAGATTTTTTTTTGTGATTTTATTGTGCAATTAATCTATTGTTGGGTTATAAGAAATTAACATGGTATTAGAGCTCTAAACTTTGAATACGAAGCCAAGATTTGTGATACAAATTTCTAGAAAAAAATCAAAATTTCATCTATAGTTTCTTCTGTGACTATGGAAACTAGTGTTCAATATGAAGACAGGATTGAGGGTGCGTCTAACTTCTTGCAGTGGAATGTTTAGATTACATGAATAGGTTGTGGATCTATGCTAGTACAAAAGTGACACCACCAACAAATGATCATGTTGCCTTAAATTTGCATGAAGTCAAAGAGGCCAAGGCTCAAAGGATTATCTTGGATGGAGTAAGAGATCATTTAATTCCTCATTTATTGGGGAAAGAAACTACTAAGGAGATGTGGGATACACTTACAAGACTTTATCAGAGCGACTATTAGAGTCGTAAGATGATGCTCAAGGAAAAATTGCATAATACCAAGATGTCCAAAGGCGAGAGTGTGACCTCTTACTTGTCCAAGTTAACACAGGTCAAAGTTGAGCTGGCTGTTGTTGGAGAGACAATTGATGAAGATGAGTTGGTGCGTATAGCCTTGAATGGTTTTTTGAAGCCCTAGGAAGTGTTTGTCAAGTGTGTTGTCGACAAAGATTGGCTACCTGATTGGGCGAGGCTTTGGGATGATTTTTTTCAGGAGGAGATCCGTGAAAGTGCTCATTGAGGAGATCAAACAAAGAAGGGTCAAGACGAAGAAAATATTACTCTTGCAAGCAAGGGTAAGCAGAAGTCTAATAGAAGGAAAATGAAATGTTTTGCTTCCAAGAGTGGGAAGAAGAAAGATTTGAGCAAGATAAAATGTTTTTGCTTCCATAAGATGGGTCATTATGCCAGTCAATGTCTAAATAAGAAAAATAAGGACAAGCAAAAGAAGCAAGTTGCTGCTACAGTAGAGGTGGATGAGTTTGCATCACGATTTGAGAACGAGTTTTCACTCATTGTTTGTCTCTCAAGTTCAATTGCCAGGAAGGTTTGGTATATTGGTAATGGGGCTTCTTGCCACATGATAAGAGTTAGAGAATGTTTCACCAAGTTAGAGGAGAAGAAGCTGGATTTCTATATTGAGCTCGGAGACAATGCCAAGTACCATGCAACTGGTATTGGCACTATCAAGTTTCAGAGGGAGTCTGGAAAACCCTTGTTTTGTATGTCCCTAACATGACAAAGAATTTAATCTTAGTTTCTACTTTGGAAGACAAGGGTTACATTCGTGATTTTTGAGAGGGACAAAGTCTATATTCGCCCCAAGGATTCCAAGGTTGTAAAAGTGATTGGCATTAGGCATGACAGCTTGTTTAGGTTACAGTTTAAGCCAACACATACATTGGTAAGCAGTTGCAAAACGCTAAGAGAATTGTGGCACAGGAGGATGGCTCATCTTCACCATGGAGCACTTAATATTCTTAAGGAAATAGTGACGGGGTTGCCTGAGATGAAGACATAAAGTCATGAGGTGTGCATGGGCTACGCTTTTGGGAAATATGCCAAGACCAATTTTCCAAGCAACGACACTAGATCTAAAGAGATTTTAGATCTCATACACTCAAATGTGTGTGGGCCCATGTCAACAACATCCTTGAATTGATATGAGTATTATTTTACTTTCATTGATGATTTCTCTAGGAAAGACGTGGATATATTTCATGAAGAATAAAGATGAGGTCTTCGGTAGGTTCAAAGAGTTTAAGGCTCTCGTGGAGAACCAAATAGGGAGGAAAATCAAGATACTAAGGTCTGATAATGGAGGCGAGCATACCTCGAATTCCTTCAAATATTTTTGTGCTCAAGAAGGTATCAAGAAAGAGTTGATAGTTTCATACAACCCTCAGCAAAATAGGGTTGCCAAATGGAAAAATAGGGCTATAGTTGGAGCAGTCAAGGCCATGCTTTATGATCAAGATCTACCTTGGTTCTTATGGGAAGAAGCTTGCAATATAGTTGTGTATTTGTAGAATAGGAGCCCTCACAAAGTGTTGGGAAAGTTTACTCTGGAAGAGGCGTTCACTGGTAAGAAACTAGATTTGGGCCACATTTGCATCTTTAGATGCCTTGTGTATTGTCACATTCCAGTTGAGAAGAGAAACAAGTTGGAACCTATTGCAGAGAAGGGTATCCTTGTTGGGTACAGTGAAACTTCTAAGGCTTATCGGGTTTACATTCCTGCTCTCAGGAAAATAGTGGTTCACAGAGATGTGAAGTTTGAGGAAGAGAGGGCTCTTCAGAAGTCTAGCAACTTGATGAATGAGGAGGAGCAATCACCCATGGTTGAGGCAACACAAATTTTTCAAACTTCAGTCACACAAGTTGGAGAGCAGAGCAAGCAGGCCGAGCAGGTTGATCAAAATGAGGAACAAATAATTCCCCAACCTCATATTCCTATTACTGAGAAGAGGAGAAACATGGCAGCTGAGCAAACACTGAGAGAGGCTCAAGAATATGTAGGTGATCCTCAAGATTCAGTCAAATAGAGAAAGGCTCCCAAACATTATTCTGAGTATGTGGCACTTATGAGTGAATTAATTGAAGTAGATCCTTCCAACTTTTAGGATGCATCCAAACACCATGTGTGGAGAGATGCCATGGTGGAAGAGTATTCTTCCATCATGACGAATAGTGTGTGGAGGTAGTACTACGACAAAAAGATAAGTTTTTGGTGGGCTCGAGATGGTTGTATAAGATTAAGCATGTTGTAGATGGTAGTGTGGAAAATTTCAAAGCCCAGTTTGTGGCTAAGGGGTTTTATCATAAGGAAGGGATAAACTATGATGAGACTTTCACTGCAGTATCCAGGTACTCATCCATAAGAGCTATCATTTCTGTAGCAGCATAGATGGGTTGGAGGATTCACCAAATGGATGTAAAGACGACCTTCCTCAATGGAGTGATTGAGAGAGAGATTGCATAGACCAGCCATAAGTTTGAAGCACATGGGAGGGATTCTCATGTATGCAAGTTGAAGAGAG
>VDFB02215759.1:0-17787 GCA_007258455.2 Sequoia sempervirens
CTGTAAATCTACTTGCTATCAATACAACTCTTTCTCAAGTATGTTCATCAAATGCCCATTGATCCCCTTTTATAATTTTCTCATTGAAAAACAAATGGCCATGATTTAATCTCAATCAATGGCTATGATTAAATAGACTCTAACAACCCTAACTGACTAGATTCTAGAAGTCTCTAGAGGAATCAATTAATTAATTAAATAATTATCTTGACAACTAACTCCTTATAGAAGTCTCTAGAAAAAATAAATAATTAACTAAATAATCTTGGGAATGGAGATAACAATTGTCTGAACTACAAAAATTAACACTCCCTCTTAGCGAGGAAGGTGTTCTGCATGACACCCAACTTATCTATGAAGAAGATGAATTTTGTCTTCTCCAATGCCTTGGTCAAAATATCTGCTACCTGTTGATCTGTAGGTATATACTGTAGCTGAACAATCCCATGCTATACATAATCGCAGATGAAGTGATACCTAATATCTTTATGCTTAGACCTATCATGAAACAGTGGATTCTCAAACAATTTGATGCAACTCTGATTGTTGCAGTGTATCACTGTAGTCTCAACCCTTTGACCAAACAAGGTCACCAACAACTTCTAAAGCCATATTGCCTCACACATTGCCATGCTAGCTGCTATGTATTCCATCTCTACAGAACTCAAAGCCATATACTTCTGCTTCCTACTGTACCACGAGACAATTCTTGATCCCATACTAAAGCAACACCTTGAAGTGCTTTTCTTGGACCCGATGTACTACCTACCCAATCTACGTCAGTATAACCTATCACCTGATAGCATCACCTCAAGTATATTTGATCCCATACTCAATTGTACCATGCAAATACTGCAACACATGCTTTTCCATTGCTCAATGCACTCTTTTTGACTTAACCATGAATTGAATAAGAAAGTTTATTGCAAAGGATATATTTGGTATGGTGTTCACAAAATACATGAGAGATCCAATCAACTTCCTGTATAAGGTGGGGTCTACATCCTTCTCCCTGGATGAATCTACCTTCTTCCAATTCATGATCATAGGGGTAGACATGGCTCTGCAATTCTCCATTTCGAACTTCCTCAAGATTTCGATGCAGTATTTCCCTTGTCCAAAGAAAATATTTCCATCTATCTGCCATACCTCCATGCATAGAAAGCAGTGCATAAGCCCCAAATCCTTCATCTCAAACTTAGCTCCAAGTTCCCTCTTGCACTCCTCTATGAGCCATAGTGAACTTGTTAGAAACAAGTCATCCAGATATAGAACAAGAATGAGAACCTCACCTTAAACCAACAAGTAGTAGAAATTAACATCCACTTCACTCTTCACAAAGCCCATTCCCTGCAAGTATCTATCAATGTGCTCATACCACGCCCTGAGAGCCTGTTTGAGTTTGTACAAAGCTCTCTTAAATCTGTACACGTGGGTTTCACTACTATGTGCGACAAATGCCTCTGGTTGTTCTATGTATACCTCCTCTTTCAATTAACCATTAAGAAACACCATCTTGACATTTATATGATGGATCTTCCATCCCATTTGTGCTGCAAGTGAGATCACGACTCATATAGAAGTATACGTGGCCACTAGAGTGAATGTCTCCTCATAGTCAATTCCCTCCTTCTAAGAGAACCCCTTGGCCACAAACCTTTCCTTTTATTTCTTGATGCTACCATCTGCACCATGCTTGATCTTATAGATCCAACATGATCCAACCATTGCTTTATTTGTTAGTCTAGGCACGACCTCCCACACATCATTTTGCACTATTGAGGTATATTCCTCAACCATCGCATCGTGCCACACCTGTTGTTGTGTGGCCTCCTAATAGTTGGAAGGCTCGCTATCTACCAACTAACTAATTAATGCCATATAGTCATTATACCTGGTTGGTTGTCTCTACTGTCTACTACTCATCCTAGGAGTGCCCATAAACTCTTGAGTATCCCTATGTGTCTGTTGGTTCCTGCTACCAATTGTAGAGGATGAAGTATCAACCTCCATGTCTCCTTGATGCATCTCTTGGATCTGCTACATTTGTTGCTCCATACTCTGCGAACTCTCAACACCTAAGTCTGTGCTTGTACTAGTAACTATACTTGACCTTTGTTGCCCCTGATCTTGTTGAATGATCCTTGGAGCTTCTGCTGGCTACTCACTCTGATCATCTACTGGCAAATCTTTAGACCTCTTAAATTCCTCATCCTCCATGAGCTTGACATCACACCTAACTATAATGCTCCTAGCTCCTAGAATAAATATCTGATATGCCTTTGAGGTTTCACTGTACCGCACAAAGTACCCTCTCTCTACAATTTTATCTAACTTGGAATGTGATAATATGCCAAACTCCCAAATATCCTAAAGTGGCTAACATCTGGCTTCTTCCCTGAGAACACCTCCTCTAGTGTCATCTTTTCTAATACCCTATGTGGAACCATGTTCTTTATGTGTATTGTTGTACTGCATTCCTTTGCCCATAAGTAATGTGGCATATCCTGGTCATACAACATAGCCCTTGCCGTCTCCAATATAGACTGATTATTCCTCTTAGCAACCCCATTTTGTTGCGGGTTGTAAGGAATAGTCTACTCACTCTTGATTCCTTCCCTGGTATAGAACTCATGTAACTCTTTCCCTTTGTAATTTCCTCCGTTGTTTGACCAAAAAACCTTTATCTTCCTCCTTGTCAAATTCTCCACAAGAGCTTTGAACTCTTGGAAGTGACTGAAAACCCCATCCTTGGTCTTCAAGAAGTATATCTAGGTCTTCTTGGAGAAATCATCAATAAAAGTAACAAAGTACTTGTATCCTCTAAGAGACTTTTTTGACATTGGTCCACATATATCTAAGTGTACTAGATCAAGAACACCCTTGGATCTAGTGTCACTCCTTGGAAAAGCTGCTTTAGAAAAATTCCCTAATACACATCCCTTACATACATCATCATGCTCTGTTCTCACCTCTAGAACACCTATCACTATCTTATAAAGCAATTTAAGTGCTCCATGATGTATAAGGCCCATCCTCCTATGCCATAGCTCTCCTTGATCTCTAGAATTATTACTACTCATTAGTGCCTTATGAGTATCAAACTGCAACCTGTAAAGTCAACTGCTCCTAATTCCAATAGCTATGGGTTATTTCCAATCCTGTGCTTGATTAACACATTCGCCCCTCTAAAATTGCATTTGCCTTCTTTGGGTATATATGAGATCATCCTTGAAAAAATAGGTATAAGTGGCAAAAAATTCAGAAAAATCAATGTTAGGAAACTTACCTTAAAATTTGAATAATTATATTTTCAAAAATATGTAATAATAGAATCTGTGAAAAATTGAATGTAGTTTCTAAATTACTAGGTTTTTTTTAATTTTAAAAACCTATTTGGTGAAAATTTGAAATTTCGATGTGGTAGTACTTAATTTCAAGGAAAAAATAAGAAGTAGGTGTCTATCTGACCACCCTAACCAAAATAAAATGATAATATTTTTTTTATAGATTTTCTATATAATTAGAGGACTCATGTCGGATGTGATACATATTTTTTGTAATTTTTCCCAAGTAAATAATTAATTTATGAATTTTTATTACAACTTTTAAAAATATAAAAACTTCGTATGTCTGACCACATAACTTGGTCAAAACTTCATGAAATTTAATTTTTCTTTTTTTAATCCTATATTATGTGAAGCATAGAATGTGATGCATGTTTCAGATTTAAAAAATGTGATAGTGTTTGAAAGTTATAGATGTTTTTCAATCAGCCTATCAATAAGGACTTTAGTCATAATTCTAATAGAAAATGAATAATAATTATTTATTAAATTCAAATTAAAGCATAATTTATATTGATGGAATGCTGAGAATATCCTCTAAAAACCCTTTTCACTTCATCAATTTTGGGTAAAAAAAAGTCATCAACCACATACCCTACAAATACCCATAATATTGCCACTTTTTGGCCCATCATGATCCTACACATAACCCTTTATCTTGAAGGACAGATATAGAAATCAGATTCATACCCAAGCTTGGCACATGCAACACATCATGAATGGGAATCAACTTCTCATTCTCCCTCTAAAATAATTGGAGTACTCTCTAACTCCTGTCATATGAAATGACGCCCCATTGTCTATATACCAGATACCCTATAAGGTTGAGCTAACCATACAAGCTATGAGTGCAAACTCATCCTCCATTCGGCTAGAGAGCTCATCTGCATTTGCTAAAGCTACTATCTGCTTCTTGCTCTTCTTATCATTCTTCTTCCTTTGTGGGCAATCGCTGACATAGTGGCCACTCATGACAACCATAACACTTGATCTTTGAAAAGTCCTTCTCACTTTTTGGATTTGATCCTTTGTTAGACCCCTTCTTCGCTTTCCCCTTTCTTGCTAGGGCAACGTTTTCCTATTCTGCCTCACTTTTCTGACTCTTACTACTGGTTCCATTGACAATACTAAGTCTAAGCTCCTCCTGAGTGAAGTCACTCCATAGTCGATCCCAACTCGGTAAGGTGTCTCGTCCATTGATAACTTGAACAAAGACATCCCACTGCTTAGTAAACCCATTTAGGGCTATCCACACTAACTCGTCATCATCTGGTTTATCTCCAATAGCTGCCAACTCATCTTTGACAAGTCTAATTCTGGTGAGGTAACTTGTAACATCTTCTCCCTTGTTCATCCGGGTATTCCTCATCTTTTCTCTCAAAATCAACTTCTGGTTAGTGGTAGCATTCTGGTATAGATTTAGAATGGCGTCCCACATGTTCGCTATATCTAACTCTGCGACATGTGGAACAATATGGTCCTTGACACCATCAAGAGTCAGGCTCCTTGCTTTGGCATCTTCCTTCTTATATGCTGAGAGATGTGTTGGATCTATAGGTACAACTACAACATTGGTCACATATTCCTTGATACCATTCTCTTCTAGCAACAAAGAAATTTTGGCTTTCCAAACACCAAAATTTGAGGCTCCATCCAATTTGTCTTGATCTCTTTAACTTGCTAAGGCCATCTCAAAAGATAAAAGCAATAAAAATAATTCTGAAGAGGTAGAACTAGGTTTTATAAACCCTCAATCTTTCCTTCCTATGTTGAGACTTGTCTGCCCTTAGATCAGCTCTGATACCATGTGAAAATTCTATTTCAATTACTGATTATTAATCTCCTATCTAACACATAGATTATTTGACTTCGAAAAATTAATTCACAACAAATATTGAAAAATAACACAACTGCAACTTCACAAATAAAACTCATAGGAATAGAGAAGAAAACATGCAAAATAATGAACACAATATTTTTGGACAAATTGTCCCTGGAAAAATCCCAAAGGGAAAACCAGTACTGCAAATGAGGAATTTTGTTAAACTTCAGCAAATTAAGAGATACATAAAACTGTTTGCCTCTTATTGGTAGAGCTCTGCCAATAATCTTCTCCAAAAATTATTCCTTCAATTTCTCCTCCTGAAATTCCTCTGCTGCTGTGCCCAATGCTATCACTGTGCCCTTGCTAACACTGCAAGACTATTTTCTCTCACTGCAAATCTACTTGCTATCACTGCAAGTCTTTCTCAAGTGTGTTCTCCAAATGCCCATTGATCCCCTTTTATACTTTTCTCATTAGAAAACCAATGGCCATGATTTAATCTCAGTCAATGGCTAAGATTCAATAGACTCTAACAACCCTAACTAATTAGATTCTATAAGTCTCTAGAGGAATCAATTAATTAATTACATAATTATCTAGACAACTCGCTCCTTCTAGAAGTCTCTAGAAAAATTAAATAATTAATTAAATAATCTTGGGAATGGAGACAACAACTGTCCGAGCTACAAAAATTAACAGTGGTGAGATCATATTGAGACAAGGCACAAAATCGTCTTCTCTAGGTGGTGGGCATCAGAGATAGCGTCATCTTATTCTTTAGTAGGTGGAGAAAGATTCAAGTCCAGGTTTAACTTATTACAATTAGTTTTTGACTCAAAACAGTTAGTATCCAATATGACTGATGATGAAGAAGGGAAATCATCCTCAGGCCCAGCATTGCACACATTGGTGGGTCTTCTTACATAAGCATGAGCCCACTTACTGGTGGTTCTTCTCACATACGTACAGATCCTATGTGGTGGGGTTGGTATCCTACATGGGGTTGGTCTCCTTGGTGGGTTTGTGGCACTCCATTCAATTTCTCCCTGAGGCAGAAAATTAGTTTTGGCCTTGTCACCTCTGAGAGGTCTGGCAACCTTGTCATAAGCAAGGGCCGCCTCCAGGGGTGTATCAAAATTTTTGAGCCACTTACGATGGTTCTTGGCGTTGGTCCTGATTTTTGTTGTAAATTTTCTCGACAGTTGCTTTTTTACACCCATGTAATGAACTTTCTCTAGAGAATCATGGGCTTTTCCAACATACATGGTGGGAGGGACTCCCATAACAGTATGCAAGGAAGATGTGGGCTTGAAAAGAGTAGAGGGAAAATTAGTTTTTGCCTTATCGCCATGGAGAGATCCTGCGGCCCTGTCATAAGCAAGGGAGGCCTGCACGACTATATCAAAAGTTCTAAGCCACATTGCTCTGCTATTGATTTTTGCTATAAATTTTCCCTACTGCTTTCTTACACCCGTGTAATGAACTTTCCCTTGAGAATCATGGGTTTTCTTGATAGACATTGAAAAGAGGGACTCCTTTTACACTAGGGGAGGAAGACGTGTGTTTGGAAAGAGAAAACAAAAAGTTAGGGGAGGGGAGGTTTTATAAATATTTTCAGTATACTTGTATGTAGTTTTAAGAAAATTTACCATTAACAATTCACTGTCATGAAAAATTTACCTAATGAAAAATGTATCATAAGTAATCCATGGTGGTGAATTTTCTATGAGGTGAATTTTTCATGGTGGTGAATTTTCCATGATGAGTTTTTCGACCGTGAATTGTTGAGGTGAATTTTCCTGAAGCCCTTGTATCCATCCTTGTGCCTTGGGGGGGAATTTTTGGTTAGAAGCTCCAACTAGGATTTTTTCTTGGCCATTGATCTATGAACATATTTTCCACTTAGTAAATTGTTTGTTAATTTAAAGGTCAAATTTATTTGTTATGAATAATTATTTTAATGTTGTTGGTAACATACTAAAAAGATATTTTAATGTTGTTGTCATATACGTGTTGTAGGAATTTGGTGTGTCTAAGAAGAGCCATTTTTTTATGTTTAACCACAACACGATAATTATTTAAATGTAATAGATGAAATAATTTATAAATTTTCTCCAGTATATGGGGTTTTATGAAAAATTACCGTTAACAATTCATTGTCATGAAAAATATACCTACTGAAAAATGAATCATAAGTAATCCATGGTGGTGAATTTGCTATGAGGTGAATTTGTCATGGTGGTGAATTTTCCTATGGTGAATCATGATGAGTTTTCTGGCCGTGAATTGTTGACAGTGAATTTTCCTGAAGCCCTTGTATCCATCCTTGTGCCTTGGGGAGGAAATTTTGGGTAGGAGCTCTAGCTAGGATTTTGTCTTGGCCACTGATCTATGAACATATTTTCCACCTAGTAAATTTTTTGTTAATTTAAAGGTCAAATTTATTTCTTATGAATGATTATTTTAATGTTGTTGTCAACATACTAAAAAGAGATTTTAATGTTGTTGTCATATACATGTATGAATTTGGTGTGTCTAAGAAGAGATAATTTTTTATGTTTAACCACAACACAATAATTATTTAAATGTATGTATGAAATGACTAAATTGAAATTTTTTATGTTCTATTATATATAAATTAGTAATATTGAATTTCTTATTTTACGTTAATTTAAAAAAATTCACAATTTTTTAATAAAACAAAGATTACATTAAGTTATCCTTAATTTAATTTAATTTTTAATGTATTTAAACCTTTGTTTTTATTTGCATATTATATTCTATTAAAATATTTATAGATAAATAATTGATTTATTATATTTAGTTACAAACTTGATAGATAGCATCACACTATAATTCATATTATACTATAAAAACACTATACTATCTTAGCTTGCATTTTTTTTTTATGGGGTAGGGGTGTCCCCCATCAAGTTATCCTTAATTTAATTTTTAATGTATTTAAACCTTTGTTTTTATTTGCATATTATATTCTATTAAAATATTTATAGATAAATAGGGTTAGCCCTAGCTTAGCTACAATCTTTCCTATTAGGAGGTTGGTCACGAAGGTCTTAGTCTCCCCACCCCCTATGGTACCGTGGGCATGTCACACCAGCTAGTCTAGTCTCCCCACCCCACATGGTACAGGGCTACCCTCGATTCTTTTGCAAATATATATATAATATTTAGTTACACACTTGATAGATAACATCCACATTATAATTTATATTATACTATAAAAACACTATACTATCTTAGCTTGCATTTTTTTTTTATGGGGTAGGGGTGTCCCCCATCAAGTTATCCTTAATTTAATTTTTAATGTATTTAAACCTTTGTTTTTATTTGCATATTATATTCTATTAAAATATTTATAGATAAATAGGGGTTGGGGCCCTAGCTCAGTTGGCTAAATCTTTCCTATTGCAGGAGGTTGGTCACGAGGTCTAGTCTCCCCCACCCCCATGGTACCAGAGGGCATTCCTGCAGTCTATATATATAATATTTATAGATATATAAATTAGTAATATTGAATTTCACTATAATTTATATTATACTATAAAAAACTATACTATCTTAGCTTGCATTTTTTTATGGGGTAGGGGTGTCCCCGCAACCACATACAGGCCCACTGGTCAACCACGAGAGTGGGGGCTTGAACCCAAGACCCATGGGGAGAAAACCCAAAATCCAAGCCAACTCTACTACCCAACATGCCTATCTTATCTTGCATTACCCCTAGTAGAAAGTCCGAATTAGTGGAACCACATAATCAATAGTTGTAATGGTTAAAATTGCATATTCATGTCATTTTCCTTTTTGTTTTGGGATCACTTTGATTAGAGTGTCTCAAATGTAATAATTTTTTTATTAATAATATATTTTTGCATAAAGCTCACCCATATTATTATATCTCATTATTTTATTACTCATTGTAAAATAAAAAATATAAGAGATAAAAAGTCTTCATAAAAAGGAAAAATCTTATTATTATAATGATCTATTATTTTATGTATTAAAGAAGGTAAATATTAGATGAAAAAGAGTTATTCACACTTAAGAAATTGGAAAACATATCATAACAACACTTTTTTTTTTTGTTATTAAATAAGGTGGAGTGACTATCTAAATTTCAAATAAGAATAAAAAAATAAAAAATAGAACATAATAACAAAATTTTTGGTTTATTTCAAAATATTAAATTTTAATTAATTTTTAAATCATTTTATATCATTAAATATCTAATAGAAAAGAAAAAAATATTGGATATAGAAATTATTTGGTAGTTCACTTTAATTTACAACACAACACAAATAAATACTAACTATTTGAAAATTTGATAGTAAATGTAATTTTTGAGAGAAATTGCCTCTAGCAAACCAATGGATTTTCATCCATAGCCTCCAACCTTCACAGGTTTTTTGAATGAAATCTTTTTTCCAAACTGAAAATAAAGTGACAAAATCATTAAAATGAGATAGAAAAATAAAGGATAATACCATCTTTAGTTAAAATGGAGATAAAAGAAGAATATTTATGATTTTTTTTTTTTTTAAAAAGGAATAATTATATTTACTAGCAATTGCATGTAGTGACATGCAACGATGAGACGGTAAGTGGAGTGAAGTACAAATGGGTGGAATGCAATTCGAGAGAAAGAAAAGGGTGTCTGGATATGTGAACGTAGCAAATGGCAGTATATATTGTACGTTTTAGTTGGAACATTCATTTTTAATTGCTATATTTTATTACCCCTATGTATAAATTTGTATGTATGCTAATGTCACACAATAGAATTATTTGAAAGGTTATTATATCATTGATTTGCAATAGGAGATACAATTTTCAAATAAGTATATATTTGCACAAATCATGGACAACCAAAAACAATTAAAAGATAATAGCATCCATACGTTTTTGTTGATATTATTTGCGAGCTACAATTTTTGATTTTATTAGGGAGTTTGACTTTACATGCAATCAGAATATCTCTCAAAACATTATATGCAAACTTTTTGGGATCAAGATTTGAAATTAGGGATTGTTGTATGAATGTAATCAATGTTCAAACAAATCTTTATACCAAACATAAAGTGTACAGCATTAACTAATGTAAACACCATAAATCTAGAAGAAATCTCAACTCCAACACTCATTAGCAAGGGTTAGTTCAAGCTATGCAAACCTACAAGTGCTCTTGTGAAATAATACACCATGCCTCACAAACAAAATAGTAAAACAAACTAATTGAAAGCATAAAAGAAGCACAATGTATACCTATTCCATAGTGAATTGGTGCCACTTTGATATGAAAAGTGGCCCTTTCCCAACCCTTGACAAGCTCAAATGATGAAGATTGTTATGCTATGACAATAAAGTGGACAAAATTAGCTCTCAATGTGAAGAGAGTAACCTTGCTTTGGATTGTGGATGATAAGAATGAAGGATAACCTCTCTATTTATAGAAGAGTTTGATGAGAGAAGAGGAAAAAGGGATGAATGTGGGATAAAAACCCAACCAATAGGAAGAAGCCACTTGTCACCATGTGAATGGGCCAAAGATGTGTACATTTTGATGAATGTGCCCATAAATGTATAAATTTGAAATTTGAAAATGTTTAAATGGCAAGGTGGAGAGAGAGTCAAATAGTGTAATGGCCACTTGGCTCAATGCAAAAGGACTTGTAAGATGAAATAAATGCCTTGTTGGAAGGACACATGGATTTAAAATTTGGAAGAATATTCTTTCAAAGATGCCATGTTGAGAGAAAAATGAAGAATTATAAATCAATTAAATTGATTTATTTGTGTAAGTGGGAAAAGCTAGGGGATGTGACATGAGTTTAGATTAAATTAATTAGGATTTGGTTAACTTAATAGGAGGTTAGGTGATTTGACTCATTTGATTTAGATTTATGGATTAAAATAAATCATAAGGAGATGGAAAATGATTTAGACTTAGTTAAATAAATATTTTGATTTATTTAGCTAAAAGGATGATGTTAGTGTTAAAGATGAATTTATTTAATTTAAATAGAGGACTTTAGAGATTAATCAAATAAAATTGATTTATTTGATGAATGTATGAATATGACTTAATTAAATGCATGATTCCAATTTTGCATGTCTACATTTTGCCCCTCTTTGAAGCAATGTACCTACTATGTTGGTTCAAAGAATAAACTTAATGCGATCAAAATTCTTTTTTTTTTTTTTTAGATGCTCCAATAGAAATAAGTACATTGGTACATTTCCCCCTCGAGGGATTTGTTGTGCATGTTTTGCACACACGCCCGCCGTGGTAGGGACCCCCTTTTTTTTCGGTCCCGACAGGCTGCTGCTCTGTCTTGTTTTGCGTGCCCCATTTCCAAGCCCAAATTGGTCATGTGCTTTCAAATGATCAAATTCCCCTACCCAAATTCATCTGCTTAGGGTATTCAAATCCACGGAGAAATAAAGTCTCCTATCCCCTTTCTGCCTTTTGTCTTGCTTTGGCTATTTCGAAAACATCTGTGGACCCCTGTTGGTCTAGTTTCCATATTTTTGGCTTTAGGGACAACTTTTTGGTGGATTTGGGATGTGTTTGGGGTGTTTCAATGAACTGCCAAGGTTTCGTCATCGTTCTGTTAAGTTTCGATGGTTTCAAAACTTTGCCTCCAGAATTCCCTTCATCCTTGGCTGTTTGGAAACATCCGTGGACCTCCGTCGCTCTCGTTTCCTCATTTTTGACTTTGGGGTCACCCTTTTTTGGATCTAGGATGTGTTTGAAGTGCGTAAGAGAACTACCAAGGTTTCTTCAAAGATTGGTTAAGTTTCGGTGGTTTCAGAGCTTCGTCCCCCTTTTGCCGTTTTGGAACTTCCGACGGCTGCCTCCTTCCCGGCCTCCGGAGCCCGGCCCCTCCGTGGCCGTTTCCAGGGTTCCGCCTCTCCGTCGCCGTTTTGGAACTTCCGACGGCCGCCTCCTTCCCGGCCTCCGGAGCCCGGCCCCTCCGTGGCCGTTTCTGGGGTTTCGCCTCTCCGTCGCTGTTTTGGAACTTTCGACGGCTGCCTCCTTCCCGGGCTTCAGAGCTCGGCCCCTCCGTGGTCATTTCCAGGGTTTTGCCTCTCCGTCACCGTTTTGGAACTTCCAAAATAGCTGCCTCCTTCCCAGCCTCCCGAGCCCGGCCCAGCCCCTCAGAAGTAGCCCGTTTCGAGGGTTACGCCTCTCACTTCCGTCGCTGTTTTTGGGTTCCGGTGGTACGCCCTCCTTCGAGCCTCCGGGCAGCCTCAAATAGCCATTTCGAGGGTTCGCCTCTCCATGCCGCCATTTTGGGAACCGGCTCCTTCCGGCCCCTCGGTAGCGTTTCGAGTCAGCCTCGTCGCCATTTGGAACTTCCGACAGCTCCTCCCCTTCGACCTCGGGCAGAGCCCTTCATAGGCATTTCGGGGCTCCGCCCCCCTCCATGGCCGTTTCCGAGCACATCTCCTTCCCAAGCATTTTGAACATCCAGCGGGCACACTTTGCTTCAGAGCTGTTTTGAACATCACGGGGAACTGTCTCCTTCGGCTATTTTGAACATCAGGGCCCGCCCACCTTCCTCCCGTTGTTTTGACTTCGTCTGCTATCTTCCTTACGGCTTTTTCTTACGCCATCTTTCTGCCCTTTGGCGCTCGCACCCTTGAAGTACGCATTAATGTTTATGGTCCAAATGAGCTCCAAATATGAATATCAAGATCTTTTGATGATGCATGGATAAATCTAACAGGGAATTTGTAGGTTTGACTGACATTTTTCTTAACTCATGTATAAATGCACTAACGACACTTCGTGTTTGCAGGAGTCAAGAAGCCTTCCATAGGTCTATCGAAGAGGCCCGTTGAGGGAGTTGTCTTGCCTTTTTCCAGATGATGATGATTTCTAAGGAGCTTTCTGCCCGAATCGGGGGCCACCGATTACATTATTAGCAATCATCGGCGAACTTCGTTTGCGATCAAAGGAAGAACCTTTACCAAGCACATCAAGCAAAAGACAACTTTGAGGGCAGTTTTGCTTTCTGATGAAAAGGAAATCAGCTAAATGACAAAATTGCTATAGTGGCGGCACTAGATAATAAAGCGAGGGAAAATACAAAGGAATGTATTTTTAATTGTTGAATATATTGTGGGGGTGAGTGAAGCCCCTAACTTGTAATGAATCTGAGCCATAATACAAATTGATCCTAGCCATTCATTTTAGATTTGGAAAACTATAAATATGGAGCACTCATTTTGTAAGGGTTGGAGAATTGATGTAAATTTTGCAACAATAGAAAGCAACATTGCATGATTTATGGGTGTTCCTTTTGAGTTTTCTCTTTATGTATGCATGGTTCACCTTCCATGTTAGTTTTAGTGTTAGTTTCTTGAATGAGAGTGGTGATGGTATTTGCTGTTTTAGTATTTGATAGATTTCCAGCTCATGCTTTTTGTGGTTCATTGATGATGAGTCACTTTGGAAAGCTAGTCTGAGCTCATTACTTCATTGCTGCAACTTAGTTCAATTACATGTGCATGATGTGCATGTGCAATTTAAAAATCTGCAGTCCTTAGAAGATTGCACTGGTTTTGTGCAACTGTAGGTTTCTCTTGGCCAAGCAAAACCCAGTTTAGGAAGCCTGTCTACTTTAGCAGCCACCATTGTTACTGTTCATTCATAGCTTAGGATTAGAATAACTTTCTTAACCCTTCTCCTTTTTCTGTTTCTTTTAATCCTTGGTTAGAGGAGGACCCAAAGCATCACCATGAAGCCAAATCAGATGAACTTGATGAGTTTCAACTTGCTGTTTTGAGTGGACAGTGACTGTTCATTCACTTTCAACACTTTGAAACTGTATTTGCAAACCCAACTTCCATGCTTTTTAACTCATCCGTAAGTCCGCCTTGTGATTCCAGCAAATCACATCAAACTACTGAGGTATCTAAGCACTGTCATGACCTGACATTCGAGAGACCTTGGGATAGTGTTCTGCAATTCGATTGTGGAAGATTGTCTTTCAAGAGAGGTAGCGCACCTACGCACTGCCTGTGTTGAAAAGTGCATAAAAAACACATCAACAGAACTGGCGCTAGAAGGAGGGATAACACGTTGGGAATGCAAAACTGAAGGTTGGAAGTGATTCATTTTATGCCCTCCTCCTCCTCACAACATCAACAGAACTGGCGCTAGAAGGAGGGCTTGACATGTTGAGGCTACGAAGCTAAAAGTTGGAAGTTGAGAAAGGAACATTCAGCAAGAAATATGAGATAGGAGATCTCTTTAATTCAAAAATCAGAAAATTTTGAAGGCAAACAAGAGCTGAGTTGAAATGGAGCAGTATTTGCAAATCAACATCACTCAGTTACATGCACATTTGAATAAGAGATCGAAGAAGCAATTGCAACAATTCGCGTTGGCAGATAGATATAAGATCCATTGCACTTGCAGGCATAGTGAATTGGAGTGTCTAACATTCTTGGACAGAATTGAGAAGGTCTTGCAAGGAGAAATTCCCTTTTCAAAAATATAGCAGCCCTTGGCTACCGAAGATCTGGAAGAGGAATTGCAAACCATGGCAATTGATGCTTTCAAGGAGCTGATCCAAAGATGTTTGGGCAGCAAAGATGGACCAAGATTGGAGGAAATATTGATGTCAAGTTGGTGCAGATTTCACAATACACCCCACTCTGAATTCACTTGCTCATCATGCACAAATATCATTGCCCAAATCAACAATCATGTGAACAAGTTGGAGCAGCCAACTCTCAATGAGGAGAAGATATCTAATGAGGCAGAAGAGTTGTCAACATCCGGAGGACAGCAAAATAAAGATGAACCAAAAAATTTGACACAAGTTGGTGTTGGGACAGTAGATATAGAAAATGAAAACCAAGAGGGAGGAGCTAAAAGTCTTGGGACAACAAGTTGCATTGATGAAAATCTGATTGTAACCAATTTAGTAGGTTTTCCCTCCATTGAAGAAGAGCAGTCCTCCACTCAAGAAAAGGAACGAACGATAATTGAAGATGAATTAACAGAACTTGCAGCAGTATATGCTAGGATAGCCAACGCAAATGCTAAAAATTAAGAAGAGGAGGCTAAAAGCCTTGGGGCAGCAGAAGGAGATGATCAAAGCATGAGAAAAATCAGGTCGGAAGACCTCTCCTTCATAAATGGCAGTGATCAAGAATTTGAAAATGCAGATTTGGGGGAGTGGGAACAACCACTCGCTATGGCTGTCTACCATCATGCTTCTTTTTCAAGTGATGAGGAGGACCTGATCATGGATAGCTATGACCAACTAGTCTCCAAACTAGCGAGGGATTGGACTGAGTTGAAATACCAAGTAGATTTGGAGATATTACTGCTCCCAAATTGGTGTCGACCCCATGATTCATCGCACTCTGAATTTGTATGTGAGCTATGCAAAGAGGCCATCGAACAAGTTAGAGGACAAGTGGGGCAGCCAAGTACCCAGTCTCCTCTACTTGCTGCCCATATTGATGTAGAAGACCAAGAGCCAGAGCCAAGTGACAATGCAGCTAAAGGTGGACCTCAAGAGGATGTTGGGGCAGCAATAGAAGGACAAAAATACAGTCTCGAACTTCCGAGTGATGAAGTAGATCAAGCGGGAATGTTGTCCACCAGTCACCAAGAAGTTATTCCTGTTGAAGAGCAGTTGTGTACCATGGACGATGGACCTTTTGGCGAGTCTTCAGAGGGAAATTGTGCAGTAGACTTTGGTCCTCTTGACGAGGTGCCATCAATTGATGAATTCTTTCCATTGGGAGTTACACTATAGAGGTATACTCATGTTGAGGAAGAGCACATCCCAGAAGATGGTAGTGATGAATACATACTTCTTGAGCCCTTGACCAATGATGCACTAGAGTTTCCAGATTGGGAGAGGAGGTCCTTCTCCATTTACAGCGATAGTGACCAAGAGGAAACAAGTGGGCGCCATGAGGAGATACATGAACAACAAAAAGAAGAAGATAAAGGTGGAGGTGTTTCGATGGCTACCAACAAATACGACGAGCTTGGTCAACCGCGGGTTGCAACTGAGGGTCCTTCCACCTCAATCCTTGTAGATTTTCCTTCACAACCAGAGAGCTACAATGAGACAGATTCATGCATGTCATCATCCCATGACATTGAACATCACAAAAATCAGGTAAACATTTGGGAAGGGAGATGGGACAGCAGGTTGCCCCTTGAAGACATCAATCAAGAAGAGGTTTTAGCAATGGAAACCCAGGCAGATGAGGTGTTCCTCCTTCAAGAACAACCAATTGGGACTGTGGATCTTGCTCACAACTTGGAAGAGCTGTTTGCTGCCCCATCCTCCCAGTCTTATGCACGCTTAATGTCCAAAGTGTTGCACCCTCCACCGCGTCCACCTGAAGCTGCCAATGCAATGATCAACGATGTTGTGCTTGCTTTTGACTGTCCAATGCTGCCACCTCTGTGTGACGACATCCAGGTTTTATCCTTCCTTGCCCGTATTATTTCTCATAACTACACTTATTATTTTGATTATGGGAATGAGGGAAAATAAACATGTTTATGGATTAACCATGGGTTTGGCGAGCCTCCTCAATTGCTGATTTTTTTATGATGACATGGTTGAACTTGAGTGCTGCAACATTGATTTTTTTTTTTCAGAATATAAAGATAAATTTGCATGGTTAAGAACGATGATGATTGTCCATTTTCTTGTGCATGCTTTCCAAAATCCAATGAATGTTAATGTCAGCTCGCCCTACCTGAACATAGTTTATTGTAAATATCTTGTACATAGCTCATTTTTGAGTAGTATAGGTTTCTTGCAAATACTCTGCTTTCCTGCTTTCCTTAGGTTAGTTGGCTTGTGTAGGTTGCTTGCTTCATTTGCTTTTTGTTTTCTTTTGCTTTGTTGCTGCTTTGCTCGAGGTCCGTCTGCTTTAGCTAGGCACATTTGTGTGCACAACAACCATACTTATCGCCTGGAGTGGTTCTACATATTTCTTTGTCAAACTCTAATCAAGTCTTCAGAGTGGATGGTGAAGGTCTTCTGTTAGTGTCAAGTGATCTGGGTGTTTAATTCGAAGAGGATAAGTTGTTTGTTTAGTCTGAATTTGAAGTATTCTGAAATCTTATAGCTCTTACACATCTTAAGAATTTGACGGTCACTATAGGGCCTTTTGTGAAGTCTAGTTAAGTGAAAAATCTAAAATTCTGCTTCAGTGCCACTGTGATTCTTAGCCCTGAGTGCGAGCTTCAATGCTTGTGGGTTGAAATAAAAGAGCTGAAAAGAGAAAAGAAAGAAAGAAAGATAAAACATTAAAAATTAAAAGAAAGAGAAAATTCAACTTTTCAGGGGTATCCAAGCAACTCTACCAGGGCTATAGACGCCTGGCCAGCAATAGAGCAATGCTCGGGAGAATCATAGCGATAACCTCGTCGGGGCTATGGATGCCTGACTAGCAGCGAGGCAATGTCCCAGATGCTTTTGGAGTTAGAATAAACTATGTAGCTTAACTTGACGGAGCTTGGGTTCCTGTAGCAACTGAAGAATGGGAATTAATGCAATTGCACACACTTGGATTTTCAGCATACTGAAGGTTGAGTTGGCTAAT
>VDFB02215760.1:0-21324 GCA_007258455.2 Sequoia sempervirens
AAGAATTATTTTCAGCGAAAAATCTGAGATATGGGTTTTGTCCAGAAAAGGATTCTAAGACAACCCAGAATGTCAGAGTTGCGAAAATTCAACTTCTACTCGATTGTACAAAGATTTTCCACTTGAGAAATTTAGCAATTCGAGAACAAATGTTCTGAAGCTAAAATTCGTGAAAAATCAAGCGCACAAATTTAACTCGAGGAAATTATATGGAAATGATCCAGATACTGAGACTTGCCAAATTCGCCAATTTCAGGAACATGCAATTTGTATTTTGTGAGAAATCTGTGATTGAAAGGATGAAAAAGACGTTTTTTTTGAAGCCTTCTTCTGTGAAAATCGCCCAAGATTTCTTTGAATAACTGATATCTGTGAACTTTGATCTGCAAAAAGATATGTTAGGAAAAATTGCGTCTGTGAATTGATGAAAATTTTGCCTCTGAACTGGAAGAATTCGCCTTGTTTGGAAAAACCACGAATTGCTCCTCTTGAAATTTGCGCCTTTTTAAATATGAAGAAATTCGAATTCTCCTTCAAGAAAATACGAATTTTATATTGATTTGAATTTGAGGATTCGCCTTTGATTGTTTATGAAATTCGCTTTTGAATCTTTGAAGAACTTGCGAATTTTATGAATTTATGAATACGCCTTTGAGAATTTGAAATACGCCTTTGAGAATCAAGGAATTGCGAATTGCTTTGGAAGTGCGCCCTTCTCCTTTGAAGAAATACGAATTTATTCTTAAATTTGCTTTGAATATAATAAACTTCGATTTCCCTTTGAAGATATAAATTTTCCTTAGAAAAATATGAATTTCATTCAAGATTGATTTTGCTCTTGAGAAATACGAATTCTCTTTGAAAGCTTGTGAAGAATAATGAAGATGGCGCCACATATAAATAAGAATAAATTCACATTGAATTGTGACTGCAAGAATTCATAAACCCTAACCAGAATAGAAATCCTCTGATTGGTTGCCTTTCAGTTCGACTGCCACTGACTAGAAGCTCATATTTGAAAATAATAAAATAATTATTATCATGCAATGGCACCAAAAATAGAAAATGCTATTTATAGACAAGCATATTCTAAACTTCAGTTGACAAACTGGTTGAAGCTCTGAGATTCATCGTTTGACTTTACTGATTCCGAAAAGTCATCTCTTGAGCACATAGGCGTCTATTTGCTCAAGATACTTCATTTTTTACTAACTCCCTATTTAATAGTCGACATTCAATGACCAACAACTTCGGTTAATCGATTTTGATGACCGTGATGTCAGACTGCTCAAGAATTCATCGAAATCCTAATCAACAAGGAAGAAATGTCCGGGAGACACTATCAGAAAATCCATCGCTTAACCCCTTTGAAAATTAGGGCGACTGGACAAATTGTTTACGGTTCCGTACTTAGCCATTTCAAACCGCCATCCGACACTTCAAACAACACACAAGAACGGTGAACCCATCGATTCGAGACGAAGCTCACCGATGACCGGAGATATTCTCACATCCAAATGGCAGATTCAATTTGCATAAATTAAAAAGCCGTTAAGGGCCCAAAAAGAAAAAAGCTTCCGCTCTATGTTGCACTGTGTCATTTCACGAAAATCAAACAACATCAACAAAATAATTCTACTGACGACCGATATCTCGGAGGCGGGATGACCGACCGTGCATTATCCGCTTTAACGGACAGCCGAGGGCTTCCATAAGAGAAGCTTTCACCGAGGTGACGAGGGGTAAGAACTGCTTCTAAGACCTCAAAAACTCCAAAGGCGATTTTAAATAAAATTACCGGGCCCTAATTTTAAGTCATTTTTCGACGCTCTTCTCTTTGTAGTATAACACCAAAGACCTCGCACGCACGAGCGACTGCCAAATGTTGAAGGCTGACGGCTATGCTCGTTGGAAAGATAAATTGATTACGCTCAAAAGTCGTGAAGACTTCGAACGCGAACGGGCTCGTTTGACCAGCCTAAAGGCTAGGCGCCTTAAGACTGAAAATGCACTAAAAACCATTTGTTGGTCCGCCCGTAAAATTACGTGCTTAGTAGAATCTCCGCCACGACCACCAGGAACGTCGGATCGACAAGCTGAATGATGCGTTGCGGAGCTAGGCTAGAATACTACTGATGTCGTGAAGACTCTGTCTGCAAATTCTGGCATCTGGAGGGTCCTTTAAGCCAGCGCCCCTGGCTTGTACTTGCACTGGGCATAAACAGAGAAGCTCAGAAACGTGAAAACTCCATTTTAAGCTGATCTTTGGATGAACAAATTGACTGCATCCGGCATCGAAACTGTTGAGATTTACCCCTGCTTCAAGATGGGCGCCCTCAGGCTAGAGGCGCGCTTTTGCCTGAAAAGAGCAAAATTCTCATCTCCTAAAATTTAGGGATTTGACTTCTGTTGCTGATAACCGGAGCTGTGAGTCTCGGAATGCCGCGCTGGATAGCTCGACGGATAGCCAGACTAGTTTTGAAGAGATTGACTGGATGCTTGAACATTTTAACCAGAATCTTAACCTCCAATAAACTGGGTGCCCCTGAGCTATACTTGCGCTTTAGGGCTTTTCCTCTGAGAAATCTCCATGATTTGATCTTTAAAAACTCTGTTTCGATCATTGAAATGACCGTCTGCAATATGAAATGTCGTCATGAGATGCTCCTCCATCGTGAAGATCTTCATTTTGAGTCTCTGCTTCAGGTTTTGTCCAATATAACTGACTTTGATTGACAAACTATTGACAAAAACTCCATGCTTGATATTGCCCAAAACTATGTTTTACATCAAATTAGCAAGGTTTAGACTTTAAAATGCAAAATGCCTTGATGAAGCAAAAAATTTGGTTTGGGTACAACAAAGGTCAACATGAACATCACATCCATGTTTGTTGTTCTTCTAGATATGGGTGACCCAAAGGACTATATCTGGGTCATGTCGGAATCTTTGATCAAACCCAAGTGGTATGGAGGCTTAAAGGATGTTTTGAATGTTGTTACTCTAGGTAAGGGCTTTTTAGTGAATAATAGCACTTGGCCTAATATCCTCAGGCCATAGAATGGTCCATGGGCTCTGTTTATCATTAAGGCTGTTAGGCAGAATAATGTGGCTCAAAAAAACAAAGTGTAATGGGGGAAGGAATTACCGAAAGCCATCAAGGGAGTCTCGGCAATACAACCAGTAGACCGGTCCTTTGTCCTCAGCTCTAACGACTCTGACTCTAGTGACAATGACAACATTGCAGTCGCTCTTTAAGCATGAGTTACATATCACTAGTGTTAATTACTAATCACTATATATAGGCTACAAAAAAAAAGCATACGACCTTTTTGTAATCAAATAGTATATGTAATACATATATCCTTGAAGGATTTTTTAAGCCATCCTCTGGAGCAGCTGACAATTTCTTTTTTACATAGAATCTATGTTGTTGGGTGCCTATGTTCCAAGTCTCGAGCTCATGTTGAGTTATCCCAAGAGCGAGAGTGGTGACAAGAGCACCCCAAGAGTGGCCAAGGAGCATCTTAGTTGCCTCGAATTCCCTGTGGGTACGACTGGGATGCTTCCTGGTCGCCCCCAGGTGCATTTTTAAAAAAACATTTTTTTTAATAAATAAATACAAAATGAAACCAAAAAAAGTCGCCTAAACTTAAAACTCACCCTTCACTTTCTAAACACAACACCATTTCACAAAAACACACCCTTGCTAAGCCATTTTTGCATTTTGAAAGGTAGTTCGTTTTTTCGAAGGAGATCAATCACAAAGTTCCAAAGGGGTGAATATAACTTGCACAAAGGAGATCTAGTCATCTAAAGTAAGTATTTTAACTGATTATTTTAGTTTTTTGATGTTTTTTTTCAATTATATGATATTTTTTTCAATTTTTAAATAAAAACAATGTTTTGTGGAAAAAAGAAACAAGTTTCATTATTTTTAATAATGTCATTTGGTGTTTGTTTCGAACTTTTATTAGTTTATACATATTGTAGGGTTGCATTTATTTATTTATATTTTAATTTAAAATTTTATAATTTATCATAACAGAAAATTGCAATCTATTTAGAATGGCTACTAGTTCAAGTTCAGTGGGCATTGAAACAAACAAACAAACAATTTGAATATGATCAAACATCTCTTCTATGGAAATACATTACAATGTTTGATCAACTTCCAAGAGGTGGGGCTTTTATTTGGAATTGTAATGAGTGTGAAGTCCAATTTAAGAGCTTATATAGTCAAGTGAACACTCACTTATGTGTTTAAGTGGTTGTGGGATTAGATTATGTGAAAGGTGAAATAAGAAGGGGTAGCCAAAAATAATAATTATGGCATTCATTAAAGAACAAGAAGAAGTTGATGTTGTGAGAGAGCAGAACTAAAATATCATCCTTTAGCAAGGAAAACATCAATGAAGGCACCTACAAATTTAGTAACGGCCTCCCAACATCCTTTCTTGGAGATTCCCTCTATCCAAAAAGAAGATCCCTCTCCTTCTTCCCACAAAAGAGGCCCATTGGTTAAGGCATTTCAAAATGAAACAAGTGACACTGCAAAGGAAAAAATTGCATGTTGCATTTAGCCAATGCTCTTCCTTTCAACTTGGTTTCGCAGGTCTTGGGTATGAAAAGATGCACACCAGCTTATTGGAAAAGGAATTTTTTTTTGTAGAGACATCACTCAAACCACTTAGGGATTCTTGGATTGAAATAGGAGTGTCTATTATTTCTAATGGATGGAAAGATTGCAAAAAACAACCTTTGATAAATATTGTTACAGTGGCCCCCAAAGAGGCAATGTTTTTTAAGGCGGATGATTGTGAGGGGCAAATCAAGGATGCAAAATTCATTTCTAAAAGATGGTGAGTCCTGAAAATGCTGTCCAAGTCATTATGGACAATGCGAAAAAATTGCAAGGCAACAAGTGCTTTGGTCAAGGAAAGGTATGCACACATTTTTTGGACACCATGTACCATACACTCCCTTAACTTGGTGATGTAAGCAATCGGCACTCAAATAGAGTGGATGAAAGCTATATACACTAAGTGTGAGAAGATCCAAATGTTTGTGACAAACCATCATATGTCACAAGGCGTTTTCAAAACTTTCTCGAATTTGGAATTGTTGAAGGTATATTTAATTTAATTATTTAATTTGTTTTTAAATTTGATTTCTGCATGTTTACTTATATTTTAATGTGTTATTAACTTATTTTTTATACAACATTAGGTTGTTGAGACCCAATTTGCATCACACACGATCATTTTGAGACATGTGAAGGTGCGAGGGGCATTGGGCACCATGGTCATTAGCAACCAATGGAGCATTTGAAAGTAATCAAATTCGGGGATGACCCAAAAGGTCAAGTCATCAATCCTAAATGACGGTTGGCGGGCCCATGTGGACTATGTCTTGAGTTTCATCAAGCCTATCATGAGTATGATTAGTTATGTTGATAGAAATCGGCCATGTTTGGGGGAAATCTATGATGTCATTGACTCAATGATAGAAAAAATAAAGGTCATAATAGCACGAAAAGAGAATGACCCCAAAGAAACATTTTTCTGAAGTGTAGAAAAAAATCATTCGTCGCCACTAGAACAAGATGAACACACCATTGCATCTCCTTGCATATGAATTATCCCCCAAATACTATAGCACAAAGATACTTTCTTTGCTAGGGAGAACTGCACCATACAAAGATAGTGAAGTTGCTAATGGGTACAAGTTGGCATTCCAAAGAATCTTCTCAAATCTTGAAGTGGTAGATAATGTTAGGAAAGAGTTTGGCAGGTTCATCTCAAGACGAGATCATAGTATTTGTTCTCTTTGAGACCAATACAAGGAAGATGTTTGTACATGGCAGTACCTCCACGAGCAAGATTATTTGTTCCTCAAGCCTCTTGCAATCAAGACTCTATCACAAGTAAGCAATTTTTATTTTTTATTTTTTAACATTTGTAGACTTTAATACTTACCATTCTTTAATTTATTTTGCATTTTTTAAGTCGTGTTGGTTTTCTCTCTAATTTCAACAAGTTGCAAGTTATTCTTTGGCTGAACGGAATTAGTGTACATACTCCTTTATCCACTCAATGAAACATAATTGGTTGGCTGCAAAAAAAGCAAAAGACTTGGTTTATATCCATTCCAAGTTGTGTCTCTTATCACATAAGAAAGAAGACTACAAGGGGTAACGAAGAATTATGATATTGCCCATGAGTGTACCAACTTGGATGCATCTATTGTCGAGCTTATTAGAGTCAATATAGATGATGACAAGGCTCTTACACATGGTGTACCTAGTGGGAGTGGCACTCCCTTTGCTTGTGGTTCAAATGACGTTGAGTCAAATGATGAACTTGATCTAGATCCTTTTGAAGATTGATGACAATTATACAATTTTTAGATTGTATTTTTTCAAATTTTGTAATTGCAATAATTTTCATTTGAATCCTCCTAGACATATATGATATACAACAAAATATTGAAATTTTGAACTATCAATTGACATCTATCTTTATCAATACCATTGATCAATGATTAAGTATCATACTATTAAATGTATTTACAATTCTATATATTTAAAAAATATGCACATATATAATACAACTGTACCCAAATGTACCATACCCAAGAACGAAAAAAATTGTACTGGCATACCAAAACCCCATACCCATACTGTAATGTCCCTTTCCTTGCCTTGCTCTTGTATTTGCTTGGTTTCCCTAGAATTCGATTGTTGATTAGGTTTAGGGTTTCTTCTTTCCAAAAGGAATGTGTTTCTCTAATGAAATAATCCTAGATTGAAATCTGCATTCACCAATTTAATAACATTTCCACATACACATATATATGTTAGCAATAATATCTAGATATCCAAAATATATTCATAAATGTAAATCAATTAATGAAGACATAAGAGGAGTGCCATAGGTGGATCCGCCCTGAAGCCCTCATGTAAACTCAAGAGGTTGTCCATCACAATCCTTCTTGCCTAGGGGCTTAGTACCTGCATACTCCACTCATGGAAACACCTCAGAAGACACTCGTCCTATCAGGGGAGAGGAACCATAGAGTCCAAGTGGCCTAAGGCCTACCACCTTCTCTTGCCCAATCCCATATCTCGGGCCTAAGGGGCAGAGACCTAGGTGGAACCCCCATCTTTCTATAACCCAATCCCTAGTCAAGGGCCTAAGGGGCTGCAAAGCCCAATCCCTTGTTAAGGGCCTAAGGGGCTGCAAAGCCCAATCCCTTGTCTAGGGCCTAAGGGGCTGAAAGTGGGGTTTTTAGACAATCCACTTCACCCATGTTCCATCCATCCTAATAGGTTTACAAGCACATAGCAGACAATCTTTAAACAATCAGTTATATTTTCCTTCATCCAAGATTTATTTCATGCCTATAATCAAATATATTTTCATTTACCAATGGTTCTTTAAGTTCATCATTTCCTATGATAATTCTCATTATGCTAAGATTAAAGGAGGTCATTATATCAATAATCAAATTAACAATATCTAGTTCTTATATTTAGAATATGCTAAATATTATTGCTAAGTGAATACATCACCTGAACTGTTGTGTCTTCCCATGATTCTTAATTCCTTAGTCGCCTTCCTTCAATCTTACATTTGATTGATCATAAATATTAATCTATCCATTTTTATATTATGATCGTAATTACTTATAAGGCTCAATAATTGCTGCAAGCATCATTATTACAATGATCGTGTATAAATATATAATTATTTCTAATTAATTTTAATCTTCCAATAATCACTTACTCTCTCTCTCTCTCTATATATATATATATATATATATCACTTACTATATCTATATATATATATATAAACTTACTTCCCCAAATATATTCTTGACAATAACACTTAATCAAATAAATCTCCCATAGTTTATTTCATTTCCAATCTGCTGCTTTATGCAGATTTCTAATTGATTCCTTTTTTTATTTCTGATTCTTACATTCAATGTCTTTTTATATCTATGTTAAAGGATACATCTTTTCAAGAGTGATGTCCTTATGAAAAGACACAAACATTTATTTAAACCTTCATTATTATTTTTAAACCACTTTTATTTATTTATTTATTTTATTTTTTCAAACTGCTGTTTTTATAATTAATCCTTTTTTTTTCACTAATAATCTGCATTACATCTTCAATATATAAATATTATTTCTTAATATTTATTCTTAAACTAGTGGTTTTATATGTATTATAATATTTATGACTATAATTATAATAATATTTTATTAATATTATTTTGTAATATTTTTTCCTTGTGAAATCTCTATTATTATGATATTTATAATGTACTAATATTAATTGTCTCGTTTATTATAATAAATGTATTATAATTATAATATTCTTGATAATAATATTTAGATTGCCATTACATTTTTGATATTTATTTATCTAGTTATTTATATTTCACACTAAAATGTGTTTTGTGATTATGATTTATTTATTGATTTGCATTTTCATGTGTTACAATTTTGGGACATGACACATACTCGATCCTATATCAAAACTAGCAAGTTAGCATAAAATTTTATGGGAATGCCCCCCTCTAACCAAATTCACTCATAAAATATATATATATATATATATATATATATATATATATATATATATATATATATATATATATATTTATTTTTAAATATTAAATTTTAATTTATTAAATGTTAATATTAAAAAAAGGTAAAACGAACGATAATATTAAATTTAAATATACTAAATGTTAAAGTTTTAATAAAAACTTAATGTAAATAAAATAATGTTTAATAGTTATAAACGTCTATTATTCAAATTTAAAATGAATATAGAATATTTTATAAAAAGACAAAATAAATAAATAAATTAAAATCTATATTAAAAAAAACCTAAAAATATAAAATGCAAAGAGGAGGTGACCTACTTGAAATAGTTGTCAGCAATCATGAAACAAGTTGTGCAAACTTGCAGTTTGCAAAAGTTGATACCTAGTGTTATTGAAAGCTTAGATCGGGATTTCACTCTCTCAAGTCTTAGTAATGGGGCTTCCTCAAACTTTCCATAAACAATTGGTTGATATCGGAAGAAATGTGACTTGTCGTATATGGAAGTCATTTGAGCCATTGACCTCTAATATAACCTCCTAACTAATTGCCTATAGTCATGACTTAACCAAATTCTATTGACCTAACTAGTGCACACCAGTAACTTGAATCTCAAGTGCCAACAAGATTGCAACAATTGTGACCTCCTTTGTGCTCACTGCTCAGCCCTTGACCATGACCTCTTCTCGCCTGCAATGACTAGTCACGGACTCCGAACTTACTTGCAAATATGTCAGCAACTTGCAACCTATGTTTCAACAAGCATTCATTATATGAAAAATCTATCAAAACCCTAATAAAAATGCTTTCTAAAAATATATTTTAATAAAAATGCATTCACCTTCTTCCATACAAATTTAAAGGAAAAATTTTAACAATTTTTATAAGTTCTTTTAATTTTTGCCAAATTTCAAACTTCAAGGATGAAATTCGGTGAACCCTCTGAGTTAGGCATACCATTGGACTTCTAACATTGAATTATCAAATATTATTTGTGTTCTCCATTTTGTATTTAAATTTGTACATTTTGTGTAATTTATACATGCTAACTATAACTCAAAATGGTTGATATCATAGTAGCATTACTTGGAATTGAGATTCTCTTAATTAACCAAAAGTATAACTGAAATTCAATTACTCAAGATTTAATAGTAAAAAAACACAACAAAAAGGCAGCTCCTATATTTAGGTATGTATTGCAAAGATTACACCACAAAAAATAAGAGAAACATCTACCACAACCTTGTTGGAAAAATATTGTCATTGATGTCAAAGGTGTTTTGGTGTTTGTGGTGACCCTAAATAAATTAAATAAAAACAAAATTAAATGTTTTATTTACTTATGAGGCCAAACCCCCTGGGAGCCACCCCATATTGGGGAATAAAATTAAAATTAAATTAATTTTATAATTATTTTGGGTTCCCAAATTGGGCTGACCCCCTAAAGAGGTGCACCCAACTTTGGGCAAAGAAATTAAAATAAATAAATAAAATTATTATTTGCTGCATGGGCCGACCTGTTCGAGGGGATGCAACTCTTGATTGAAGAGGCATTTGAAGGTGTATAAATAAGGATTTGTTGGAGGCTCATTATCAATCAATTCAATTGCAATATCATTCTGATTTAGAGCAGATTTACTGGTGTATGAAGAGCAGAAAGAAAGAGTTATTGCAGAAATTATTTATCAATTATATGAGCAGATTTATGGGACTCATTTGATCTTATTTTGAGAAGTAACATTGGAGCGAACTCATGAGGGAACATCATTGAAGATCATAGTGTAAATTCATGTGAAGATATTACAGATTTGTGAGCATATTTTGAAGATCATATTACAGATCTGAGTGGAGGTTTGAAAGCAGAGGTTTAAGACAGATTTGTGTGAAGAAGCAGGCAGATTTTTGTTGAAGTCCTTTAAGAGATCTAGGGCAGATCCAACAACATTATAATTGTTAGGAATTAGTGTTCACATGGGTTTGTTAGGAATATTAAATCATTTGTTAGGTTTGTTAGCATATTTATGGTTTTTATAAGGTATTGGTTATTTGAGTATCACAAACTGCTAAAACAACTTGTATATTTAGGAGTTGTTATAGAGGTTTCCTACAATATAGGATATGGAAATCCTATATATATGTAATAGCTTATTGAACGAAAATAAGTTAGACAGAGAATATCATTTGTGTGCTAAATCTGCTCCTGATTTCTTATATTGCTAGATCTGCTCCTGATTTTTTATATGGTGTAAGAGACCTGTCCGTCTCTAACTTCTGAAAACTGATACTGAAAGACTAGGGTTTGTAATTTTTATGTATTTTCTCAATTATTACCAGGGAAGAAATATGCATGCAAGAAATTAATAATTTCTGAAAGATAACATGCAATGATATACAGCTGGAAACAAAGATAAATGCTGAAAATGAAGCTTTATTGATATTGCATAAATTTCTAAAAGCTTTACAAAGAAAGATACCCGAAACAATCTTCAGATCTTGAAAGATGCTGAAACCCTTACTTCGAATCTCTCCTGCAAATCTGATGAAGCACACTATTGACTTCTGAATGAAGCCAATCCACGGGCAACCCTTCAGCTGATCTCTCACAACCTCAGTTATGCCAACCAATGAGAGTTGTCGTTCCCACTAATCAAAAGTTCTGAAAACCCTAGGTTTCCATCCTTAAGAGCCAAGCTCTCCAAAAGCACAAATCCAATATGTAAAATGATCCAATGATGCCTTCATTTACTTTTCAATGGCATATTTATAAGCTTCCCCAATTAGGTTGATCCCCTTCTTGAAGTCTCTTTTTTAAACCATTTAAAATGATATTCAATATTTACCTTTCACTTTAATAAATGCTTTAATAAATGAGCACTCATTAAATAATATTATTTAATGTACTTTAAGTGACCTTTTTGAGGGTCATGGCTCCATTAGACATAAAGTGAATATAAGACTTTATAATTGCACCTTATAATTAATTATTAATAAAGTAATCACTTTATTAATAATTAAATAGCATAACTCCATAAATAATCATTATTACTCAGTTTCGTTTGAACCTGGAAGTCAACCATTGTATCCTCTGTGCAACCAACTGCCTTACTAAAAATAGTAAGGGTCCCTCTAACATCTGTTGACTTACTATAAATAGTAAGTCCCCTCAAAATTGAACCATAGACCTCTAAATAACAATGCCTCGAAACATAAGAAGGATTTGGAGAGATAAACACTGATAACTGCCACCTGGAGAGCTCCATAATGCCCAAACTGAACCCTCTAATCCACCACACTAGCCTACGAGGGTCAACTAACAGGCTAATCCTTCAAATTCTAATGCTCGCAAAAAAATGGGGACATTACATATGGTATCAGAGCCACCTAGTCTGAGTAGAAACGCCCAGTTTGTTGTTTGATGTTTGGTGGAATGCATTTTTTGAAGGATGTGGGTCATGCATATAAACCGAGCTTCCAAAACTTCCATTCATGATAATGATTGAGTAAGGCGCTCGTTCGGCCGCGAGCTTCCTTTTCTAGGCTGCAATTCATCACTAGAAATCATTGCTAAGAGGTTTGCATTCATTTGAGCACCAAGACAAGGGTTGTGTTGGTGAGGAATCAAAGATATTTTCTTTTGCAAATGAAGCGCTGGCAAATAGTTCATATCATTGGAATTTCATTGCATAATTAGGAAGAATTGAGAGCTTGTGTGAAGTGAATAAGAAGTAACTTATTACTGGTCATCGTATCAATCCAAAGAATGACGGAAAATTCCATAGATCTGTTGTAGCATTTAATCATTAATTTCTGCTCCTACAGACTGGTTCGTGGCTTGTGGTTCAATCCACATGAGGTTGATTGTGAGTCAGAGACACAATTTTTATTATCATTGTCCTCAAAGAAGCCTTTGGTAGTGACAAAGATCTCAGAGGACTGGGGTAACTCACCAAGATCAGTGTACATGATATAGGCATTTGCTGTTCCAATTCCTTTGACCGTATAGTGCGGATCAAAAAAAAGTTAGCGCAGTGGAAGCATGACAAAGAGGAGAATTATATATTGCAATGTCCATTCTCATATATTGGCAGTTAAGAAATCTTTGAATATATCATTAGAGCCACTCATCTCGAACCCCAATTCATCACAGTGAGAGCCAATAGTGATGAAACTTCAGCAACCTGACTTGGCAAGAAGGATTGACATTGCAAATTAGATATCATTCCAGATTTTATCTACTATTCTATGTCATTATGTGGGATTTGTAAGCGAACTTGTTAGATCTCACACCTTTGGAGAATGCAAAGGTGCGGGCATATATGGAAAGGAGCATCGAAAGGAATTAAAGAGAGGATTGCTATACATTTGACATAGCAAGGCAACTCATGAGTTGTCTTTATATTTTGTGTCATAGTCAAGTTGTATTATTTTGTTTAGAATAGGGTCCATTGTTATATCAAAATCTAAAAGTATCAATAAGTAATAAAATTTATAATAGTGTTAGTCAAGGTGTATTATTGGTGGAAACCGACACCTTTGACATTGTTTTGATTAGAGGGGGAGGATATATTCTTTCCTCACAACTGATGAAATGAGTCTCAAAAGACAAATCTGCTAAGTAGGAAAGTAATTGGAGGTAGGAGGCAAAGGAGGAAGGAGGACACTCAACGTCCTCTCATCAGTCACCAACGATAGGGCCACTTATCAGCTTTGGTGGCATTTTTTTTGTGATGCATGCTTCTATTTTCTATGTTTCTAATAATTGGAAATTTCACATCATGGGGGGGAATATAACATCAATATTCCATCTCTAGTGGTAGTGAAAATTTCCTATGTTGTTGGAGATCAAGTGGCATGATCAACAACAGTTGCTATTTCTAGTCATGTGTGTTATTTCCTTATGTAACCTCCTAGTGTAAAATATTGTAATGAACAAAAGAACTAGTGTAATGCAGTTCGTGGATCTTGAAAAGGTTACTGGTAATCCAAAAAACCATATGACGTGAACAGATGAGTGAGTTCATGTTCGTGTTTAGGCTTGTGGTAAACCTATGTGAAAACCATGAAAGGTTGATGAGAAGTTTCTTCATTTGAATCCAAATCATGAGTCAGAAGAGTTGGGCTTACTACAGTTGAAAGTGTTAAAGTTTGAAAGGAGGAGAATATGGACATCATTGATATTGTAAACAGTTGTATAGGAGAGCAGCTGGCTACAGAGATCCTCTGACTGTTGGACTTCTTGGAAGTGTGGTCAACCGGTGATGAGTTCACTAGAAGTGAAAGCGGGGTAAGTTTTTGCATGTAGGTGATCATGTACAGCAAGATCTAGATAGCAATATGCAGACCTAAAGTATGCATAGGCATACGATTCTATTTCCAACTTGTGTAATGTTCTTTCTCCCCATGTTCACACTAAGGCGGGGTGTTAGGAATTAGTGTTCACATGGGTTTGTTAGGAATATTAAATCATTTGTTAGGTTTGTTAGTATGTTTATGGTTTTATTAAGGTATTGGTTATGTGAGTATCACGAGCTGTTAAAACAACTCGTATATGTAGGAGTTGTTATAGAGCTTTCCTACAATATAGGATATGGAAATGCTATATATATGTAATAACTTATTGAACGAAAATAAGGAA
Source organism: Sequoia sempervirens (assembly GCA_007258455.2). Taxonomy (NCBI): domain Eukaryota; kingdom Viridiplantae; phylum Streptophyta; class Pinopsida; order Cupressales; family Cupressaceae; genus Sequoia; species Sequoia sempervirens. The sequence continues at coordinate 14,256 of VDFB02215760.1, forward strand.
GACAGAGAATATTATTTGTGTGTTGAATCTGCTCCTGATTTCTTATAATAATCACTTTGTATTTCGAAGGTCGGTGACTTCCACTTTGCAAGAATAGGAGGTTGGACCCTCTCACTTAAAGATATCGATGTCTCTTGTTGAGTTGGTGCTCAATGGAGGGGATTGGTGTCTCCTATGGGTTGGTGCCTACGAAGTTGTAAGAAGTTTCCTATAAAAGCAATATTTTTCCGTGGTATTCTCCCGCAAGGGTTTCCACATAAAATCGTGTGTGCATCTTGTGTTCTCTATTGTTAGATCTTGCTTGTGTGGATACTTTGAATATTGCTCTATGACTGCCAAAGTTATAAACTGAAATAGTTGGTCTTATACTAATTCACCCCCCACCCCCCTTAGAAGTGTGTGTGTGTTTCTTCTAACCTCATCAAAAAACTGTTTATTTATACCAAATAGAACTTTGCAGCATGTAAGAACTCGACTTTTCTCAACTGCAGGGTTGATTGTTTTTGTTTTGACATTTTGCAATTTCTTGTAGGTTTTCAAGGGTTTTATGCTTTTGTTTGAATTTTGATGATAAGATACTAATGCCAAACATTAAGAAATCTAGGAAATGTAAACAACTACTGCAGCAATAACAGAAGCAATTTTATATTTATTAATCAAGCCTTTAAATACATTGGCATACCCGGAATCAGTGAATAATGGAGGCTGATTTGAATCTGCTGCTAAAAAGCAAGTACAAAGAAATTCAATACACCTCAAGAATGAAGTAATTCTCCTTGAATTTGTTGTGGCTGGGTTCCCCAATACTAGGCGCACCTCCTTGATTTTATTCAGATTTTTATGCTGCCTCTTTGATCAAAATTGGCCCTCTTGACTGGCCGCCCCTTTGCTGCTGCAATGGCTGCTAAAAAGCAAGCCGTACCTTCTCATGTATTGTGCTAGTGACCACCATAAATCTTTGAAAGGACACTACTTGAAACCTTAGATCTTCTGAAAGATGAATGCACTCAAACCCTCTGATTTCTTTCACTGTTCTGCTCAATTAGAACCTCTGTATGAAGTTCTCCCAATTGCCAAATTCAATGGGTATTTCACCACCTCAAATGGCTGCAACGCTGAAGAGTTTATCATTCTCCAGTGGCTTGTGGAATGAAACCCTTGGCTCCCTTCTCACAGTAATTTTCCTCAACTCCAAAAATGCTCCAGAATGCCTAAAATCGAACTCTTGAGGGTATCTTATAGGCTTCTCATGAGGAGGTACGATTTCTCTCCAAAAAGCACCATTTAAAACATTTTAAATATAATATCATTTGAACTTAGGAAATATTTTAATATTTCCTTGAAGTTGGCGCCCTCCATTAATTAAAAACATGGCCCCCTTTTAATGATAAATTGACCCTCAAGTTATAACATTAAGTTATAATATTATAACATTATAATATGGCCTTTTAATAATTAAATATTATCTTGAGCCATTTAAACTTTAATATCTCCTTAAATATTTAATATTTCATCAAACTACCTGAAGCTGGGATCAATTCTGCGAACCTCAAGATGACCAAGTACCTTACTAAGAATAGTAAGGGTCTCATTACACCATCCTCTGACTTACTATAAATAGTAAGTGTAGCAAACGAAGCCCTGTGAGCACTGAACTAAAGCCAAAACTAAAGATTACTGAACATCTGGAGAAGATAAAAGCCTCTGCTGACCAAGACTCAGCCTCAGAAGACCCCCTAATCATCTGTGTTAGCCTACGAGGGCCAATGATAGACTAAACCATCCACAAAACATGCTCATGCTAAAAAGGGGACATTACAGTCCGCCCTCCCTGAAATTGCTTGTCCCCAAGCAATCTCAACTGCCAACTGTGACTCCTCTGTAAGATCACTCCACCTAGATCCCACAGGTAGAACTGTACAATGTCCCTAATATCATCAAACTGCTCCTGTAACACCATCCTCAGAACAACTGGTTGAACCCGTTGATCCAACTCAAACTCGCCATCAGGTGTCGCAGGAGTATGTGTCTCAAAAGGAAGCAACTCAGGGAACTGACAACATTTGCTTCCTGACTTCGCACAAGGCAAGCTATCATAACTGTTGTCAAATACATGTGCCACTGAACTATGCATTTGAGATAGGTCATGCACATGAGGGTCAAATGTGAAACTAGAGTAGTACTGATGTCAGGAAGACCTCATCTGCAAATTCACGCATCTTAAGGGTCCTTTTAACCAGCGCCCCTGAGCTGTAGTTGCACTGGGAACCAATGGAGAAGCTCTAAAACATGAAAACTCCATTATAAGCTGATCTTCAGACGACGGCTGCCAGAGCTCTGGGACTCGGATGACTGCGTTTGATATCTCGTTGGACGAGCAGAGTAGTCGTGAACAGATTGACTATATGAGCTACCAGAAATACTAGAATCTACCCCCTCTCTAAGATGGGCGCCCTCAAGCTATAGGCGCGCTTTTACCTGAAAAGAACAATTTTCTCCTCTCTGGAACTTTGGGAATTTCAACTTCTGACGCTGTTTGCCGGAGTTACGGGTCTCGGAAAGCTTTGCTGGATAGCTCTGTAATGTCCCCATTTTGGCCATACGCTCTTCTTTGACTGATAGCCTATTTCCGGAAATCCGTAGGTTGATCAAAAGTGAAATTAGGGTTTCCTTGCTTGGAGGTTTGTGGCATTTCTAGGTATTTACTATTTTAGTAAATACTAATCTTAAAGGATTCGGTATGCAAACTTTCATTGATCTTGCTTCCTCCAGTTAAACTACATTCTTTGAGGTAAACTTACTATTTTTGGCGCTGGCTATTTTAGTAAAATTCTTTTAAAGCAGCATCATCAGCTGATTCAACTTAAAAGTCATCTTATTATCCATCGGCCCTTTATTTGGGTTTGGTTTTCTCCTGACCTAGCTTTAGGATTGATCAATTTTTCATGTCTTGAAGTTGTACCCCATGCCTAGGCTTGATGACTTCAAGTTGTTTTAAAGAAGGGGACATAAAGGGTCAAGTGAGCATTTAATTATTTAATAAATGCTTTATTGTTGCAATATGAAATGGATGCCCAAAGGGGAAGTTAGAATGATATTTTATTATTTCAAAAAGTAAAAGGCAAAAAGGTGGCATCCTTTTTGGAAGTTGAAGTGATTCAACTTCTTGGAATTTGAAGAGTTCTTGTTGCTTCATTTGCCAACAAAAGCTTATATATTGTTGCTGTTTGAAGAGCTGATTATCCAATGTTTATGCTAATGTTATGCTGTCAAAATGACAACTTGTTTAATACTTCGAGGGATGCTTACCTCCTAGTTCCAATCCAATTTCGTGTTTGAAAGACAACACCTAGTTGGTCTTATTGCTGCTTCTCAATCAGACTAGCAGATTGTGCTTCAAAGTTGGTGAATTTTGGTGAGAATTTCAGTTTTAATGTTGCTGATGTATACACAGCTGAAGGTGTTTTTCATTTACAGCTTTTGATGTGAATTTATTTTGGTTATGGGTATTTGATCCTTGCAATTCTATGCTAATGGCGATCATATTTGGAGAATTTCAGAATTTAATTCCAAGTATTTGATTTTTAGCAAGAGAAATCGCCCCTCTTGAGGGCCGTACCATCTTGAGAGTGCTTTGGGATTCGTGCAAAATAATATCATGAGTTTTGATGCAGTTTTGTGGTTTGAGTTTGGGCGCCTATCCTCCAAAGAGACTTTGCATTTCGTTTCATTCAATTCAGAGGTATATTGAAGGAGTTGTGATCATTTTTATGAGTTTGCTGTTTGCTGATAGACATTTCCAGATTGCAGATTTTTATATCAGACTTGTTAGTTTTTGATATAATGCTGGTTTGAGCTTCAATTCTTCATCTTATATCATTGTAAATGTTAGAGGAAGTGATACTCTAACTGTTTAATGTTCTTGGAAGATTATCTATTCTATTTGCAGCTGTTCTTATTCTTTGTAAAGCTAGTTAGTAGTACTAACAGCTCTTCCTTTACTTGCTGCAATTTTATATCTGTTTTACACTCCCACAATTGAGTGGTTGAGTTTTAGAATAAACTTGTATCTTGTTTGTAATTTCCCCCCACGTTATAAGTGGTTGTGTGGACAGTATTCCCCCCACGTTAATAAGTGGAAGAGTGGATTTAAAGGCTGGCTTGCTGCCTAATAATTGTTGTAAACTCACCCACTGAATAAGTGGAGTATTCCCACCACTCTGTGGATGCCCGCCGCAGCGGATGAATTGTTTTAATTGTAATCTTTTCCCCCACTGTTTGGTGGTAGTGAGGAAATGCTTTTCATGGCTGGTTATCCGCCTATCAGTTTCTAGTTTTCAAATTCAACACTCCGTCATATGTTAGCACCTCGCCCTCAGTGGGATCTTGAGTGCACATTCTTGACGTTGAGTAGTTTTCATTTCAAGTTCAGATTTCTATTTGGAGCTAACGCTAACCGAGTTGATTAAGTGCTGGTTATGTGTGTTAATTCATCGAAAAAAATTGGTTAGCATATTTCAAGCTCATCAGATAGCCAGACCAATTCTGAAGAGATTGACTGTATGTATGAGCATTTTCAACAAGATCTTGACCTTCAAAAAGAAGGGCGCCCCTGGGTTATAGTTGCGCTTTCTTGCTTTTCCTCTGAGAAATCTTCATAATTTAACCATAAAACATCATCTCGATCACTGAAATGACCGTGTACAATGTGAAACGCCGTTGTGAGATGCTCCTCCATCGTGAAAAGCTCCATTCTGAGTCTTTGCTTCAGGTTCTGATCAATAAAACTAACTTTGACTGACAAAATATTGACAAAAAACTCCATGCTTGATATTGCCCAAAACTGTATTTTACATCATTTTAGCAAGGTTTAGACTATTTTATGCAAAATGCCTTGATGAAGCAAAAAATTTGGTTTGGGTACAACATTAGGCTCCGTCTGGTGACCATGTCGGATACCTACGGCATAGGAGAACTTAAGAATCTCAGTGTTAAGTAGACCAGTGATGTATAATTGAGCATTGGATTTTGCAGTTGTGTCTCCTAGCAGATATTTCTTCCTTGTTCAGTGGGCTTTCCGTTGAATTCTCCAGCTCAATCTCAGCATCTCCCGGTCACTCAGAAATCAGTGTTGAAATTGGCCAGTCGTGACTTTGCTGTCAGATATAAAATAGGAAGTTAGTAAAAAGTGTAATATCTTGAGCAAATGGACGCCTATGAGCTCAAGAGATGACTTTTCGGAATCGGTGAAGTATAACGGTGAATCTCAAAGCTTCATTTCGAATTGTCAACTGAAGTTCAAAATATATATTTATTTATTTTTGCAATTTTAGCATTAAATGGCGATTTTCTATTTTTGGTGCCTTTTGCTATTTGCATAATGAATATTTTATTATTCAAGCTTCCAGTCAGTGGCAGTGGGACTGAAAGGGGCCAATCAGAGATCTTCTATTTTTGTCAGGGTTTTGAATCTTGCAGTTGCTAAGTTAATGCGAATTTCTTCTTATTTAAAGCATGGCGCCTTCATCTATGATCCATCAAGCTTTGAGAAGTTCGTATTTTTCAAAGAGAAATTTGATTTTATTAAGAGAAATTCATATCTTCAGAGGAAATCGAATTCTATCAATCTTTAAAGGCGTATTTCTTTAAGGCAAATTTTATCAAGAGAAATTCATGGTTCTATCAATTTTCAAAGGCGCACATCTTTAAGGGAATTCATTCATTCAATATAAATTCGCAATTCTTCAGTTTCAAAAGGCGTATTTCAAACAAAGGCTTAAAGTGAACGCAATTCTTAAAAAACAAAGGTGTTTTCTTTAGACAAATTCGCAAATTCTTCAGTTTACAAAAGGCGAATTCTCAAACTCCATAAGTAATTCGTATTTTCTTCAAAGGCAAATTCGAATTTCTTCAGAACAAAGGCGCAAATTTCAAGGAAAATTCGTGGTTTTCAAGCAAGGGCGAATTCTTCCAGTTCAAAGGCGAATTCCTCATCAATTTTCAAAGGCGATTTTATCTAACATATCTTTTTGCAAGTTAAAGTTCATAGTTATCAATAATTTGGAGAGATCAAGGGCGATTTTCACAGGAAAGAACATACAAAAACGTCTTTTTCATCCTTGGATTTCAAATTTCTCTCAGATTGTCATTCGCATATTCCTGAAATTGGCGAATTCTATAAGTGCAAACATTTGGATCATTTTTATATAATTACCTCGAGTTAAAATCGTGCACTGGATTTTTTAGGAATTTTTAACTTCTGAACATTTGTTCTCGAGTTACTAATTTTCTCAACTGAAAAGTCTTTGTACAATTGAGTAGAAGTTGAATTTTCGCATATCTGACATTCTGGGTTGTCTTAGAATTCTTTTCTGGACAAAACCCATATCTCAGATTTTTCGCTGAAAATAATTCTTCGAAAGGCTATTTTTAGCTTCTAGAAATCTTGTCAGAACATAGTCAAGTTCACAGTCAACAGGCGAATTTTTCAGAATGCAGTTCACTCAGCTCGAATACAGGACCAAAACAGTACTTACTCATGACTTTCTCAGGTTGGTTGAGACAGATCTTCACAAGGTGTTGCCAGAAGCAGTTATTGATCCTGTTAAGATCAGAGCTTCAATTATTCAAAATATTGAGCAGTCTGGTTTACTAGAGGCCGCTTCCATACCTATCTCCGTTCATTGTGTTGAATTCGTGATGGCTTGTATTAAGCATTACAATTCCACTACTCGCGAGATAGTGTCAGTTGATGGACGAGTCATTTGCAGTCTTAAGCCTCTAGACATTGAAAGGAGTTTTGGTATTCCTCGACACCCGAACAGTCTAGTTATTTCTATGGAGCAGTGTGAGCAGGCATTTGATGCTGATATGGACAAGTGTCAGAAGAAGATGGTAGAAAGATGGTTAAAACAAGCGAAGAACAGATTACCAAACAATGTGGGTCGTGGTGAATACAAGGATGAGTATGCGATTCTAATCACACTCCTGAATCGTGTCTCAGGTCAAGCACATGCGAATGTTTTCCAGCCTTGGATGTATTACATTATTGGTCGCATCATTTTTGGGC
>VDFB02215762.1:0-23229 GCA_007258455.2 Sequoia sempervirens
GATTTCTCATATTTCGTCTTCGTTGCACAGAATATATTGTGCAACAACTACACCAAAATTATTCCTTCAAAAAGTAAGTTATAATATGCTGGACAACTCACCAAAAGAGTAGGTATAATTTGTTGAACTGCAGTGTGTTTTTATTGGTATCAAAGCTATTAGTTATGATAGCATCAATGATAAATTATGAATTTTTTATTTTAAAAAATTGTATGAGAAGAATCTCAAGTTTCATGTTGTGAATAGTGTACTTGTTGCTTAATTCAATGTAGTGGAATATATGATTGAAATTTAGTTTGCGTGTTAGGAAACACTCAATATCAATTGATCATTCTAACATTCAAGAACAAGTTATAATGGTTGGAACCTGCATGCTAGCAAACATTCAACACCAATCAATCAATCTAACCTTGAAGAACAAGCTATAATCGTTAGAACCTGCATTGCACACTAGCAAATATTCAACTCCAATCAATCAATCTAACCTTCAAGAACAAGCTATTGATGTCAATCGAACTCATAATTGAAACCTAGGTTGCATGTGGCAAACACATATCACCAACCAATAGATCTAACTCTCTAAGAACAAACTAGACATAGTATTATTTAAATCTTGCTCCTTGTATTTAATTATCTTTTAATTTTACTAAATTATATTTGAAATAGGAAAGTGTACTAAAAAATTAGTATATACAATAAAATATTGTATATCAAAAGTAACGAATTAAGTATATTAGTAGGTTTTCAGAGGTAGAGGGAGTAATTCTATTATTATATAATTTTGGTATTAAATAAGATAATATATCGTCAATAGATAGTTAACTCAATTGAATTTATAAACCCACAATTGATTATTGGACCTCCCTCTAAATCACCTCTCATTATAGGACCTCCTAGACCCATCGCCATATCCTAGACATTACAAAACATCTCACTCAAAGTAATCATGTGCACCTAGATGTGTTGCAGCATTGAAGTTATCACGTAGTTGCTCACAAATATAACACTAGAAATAATAAACAACCAAACAAATTCCATTGTCCATTCCGTTTCCTCAACCATATCTTCCCCCAGCATTTCATCTCCCTCAACCTAGTGGTAAAGAGTGTGATCATGATGAGCAACTTCGTAATACTCCAGCCAAGATCTCTCTTTGGGGTTTAGTTTAAACCTCACCTACATATCACAGGACTCTCCAAGAGGCTTTCAAAAAGATTAATATCTCACCTTCTATTAAACTAAATGACATAGCAACCTTGTTGGATGGTATGAATACAACAAACGTAGATATTATTTTCGATCAAAGTAAGTTACCTCCTCTTGAGAATAAAAAGCAACGTGAGGCTTGAATAATATTATTTTTTATTAATAAAACTATGGTTATACATACTCTCATTGACAATGGATTGGGTCTTAATGTGTGTAGCATTGATCTTCTAGATAAGATTGCTGTGGATATTAATCTCATCAAACTTGCCAATCTTGTTATTTGTGGCTTTGATAATGTTGTTAGGTAGCCATTAGGGAAAATCACACTACCCATTAAGGTAAGACCCATGATTTTGCCTACTCTTATCCATATTATGCCAAAACCTCTTTCATATAATCGTCTCCTTGGTAGACCATGTATTCATGCCATGAGTGTTAGGATTTTTGAATCCAAGATCATGACAGCAAAAACCTTGTGCTTCCACAAAGATATGTACTTGCAAAAAATATGTCTAATATTCCATTATCAAAATGATATTGATAAAAGAATAGAGTTGATTACAATATGAGCTTGCCTATATAGGAAAGGATGAGTTGATTCACCTATTAGGTGGATTGACAAGTGCCCCGTGAAGTGGCACAAGTGAGTAGACAAGTTTCCTATAGGTTTCAACCTTAGGAACACTTGGACTATGCAAAACAACAACCTTTATGAACAAGTCATCAACCTTGTGTGCCAAGTGTTGAGTGACCTTTGAGGTGAGATGGAAAGTCTTCCAACCTCAAAAGGTGTGTGCATGAGGTTAACCAAATAACTTGGTAACCTCTAGAGGCTTAAAAGTTGCACATTTAGTTAGATAAGATGTTGTCTAACCTCATCAACCTAAGCACACTTAAGTATAGTGAATATATTAATTATTCACACTAACACTGAGCCTTAAGTGATACTTGGTGTAACATGCCAACCCTTCAATGCAATAAAAATTTCTATAATTTACGCCATACGAGTAAATTTCTAAAATTAGATTTCTAAAATTTGATAATCTCTAAAATTATAGTGTGTCATGAGGATGTCTACACACCATGCTACTATATGGAAAAATTCTTATAAAAACTACACCTGTTTTTATAGTAGGGATTGAAAAGTATATTGTTGTCTCAAAATATGGGTAAGGCTTTGGTATAAAAGGGGGATTTAAATAGGTAAATTACTGCTATGGGAATGGATGCTAAATTGGGTTCAAAATATAATTTAAAATTATATAAGTACATAATTTTATATTCTATATTTTACCTAAAATTTAGCAAGTTGATGACACTAAGTGATAACCTATGCTAAAGTACACAAATGAAATTCAAAAATCATATAAAAAGATACCGCAAAGGATACTATAGAGGATTCAAAAATTATCTAGGTGGATAGATAATGCCCCAAAATCAAGAACCTACTAAACCACTTTATTAAGTTCCATAGTCATACACTATAAAATACTAGGAAAAAAAAATCTTCTAATATAAAAACATATCAGTTCTAGAAGACTAAAATGATATTCAAGAATATTTTAGAAAGAAAAAAATTATCAAAAGAAAAGACAAGGGTGAATGTGTTTCCCCTATGTTTTTACCTAACAATAGGAGGAAAAAATAGGAAGGTTGATTTATCCTTGATAAGGTTTAAAGGGAGCTATAGAAATACCTTCAAAAAGGATATTCCAAAAATAATAATTTTAATAAAAGGCATTCCATAAAGAAGAGGGTAGAACTAGGATCTATATGAAAGAAAAAATAGAGAAATGAGAGGTTGTAGTGAAAATTTATGAGTGTTTTCATGAAAATTGCACTTCAAAATTTTTGATTTGTTTCTATAAATAATAAAAATTTAAAAATTTACTAACCACTTTTACTATTCATGTTACACAATTTTGAACACACGGAGAATTGAGAGAGAGAATTTTTTTTACATAGATTATACTATCACCCACTAACATTGTACAAGCTATGAGAGTGAGTCGAGCAAGGAGTCATGTTATAGGAGGTGAGTACACTTTTTCAAATTTTTAGTAGTTTTTTTTATCTTTTTTCTTGTCAAGTGGGCCCACATTGCATGATAGTGTCTAGCACATGTGTTATCATCCCATTGGGGCACTAGGGTCCACCTAACACACTATAATCTAGAAGATATATTATCATGGACACTAAGTGTACTATTATCCAACCTATGCACTGCCATCCAAGGGCATGTAGGTGTTCAAAGCAATTTGGATTTATTTTAGATATTTAAAATAATTATAAAATTTTCTATGGAATGATAATAATATGATACATGTTTCATAACTGCAGCCTATGGGTATTGCATAAGAACATCTATGAGAGGTGGTGCTTTCTTTACTATGGATTTGTATTTGATCTCTGAAACAAAATGAGATCATATTGCTACATCAATTAGGTATATATTAGGTCCATTCATTATGACAAAGATGTGGTATCCTAGTTAGATATTGATGGCATTGATAGAGAGGTGGGATGGTGGCACCTCAACCTTCTATCTCACAAGAGGAGATGATAGTGACATTGGAGGATGTTTATAGGATCTTAAGATTGGAAATTTATGGTCTAATATTGAGTATCCTAAAGCATCAACCATAGGCCCTTGTACAAGAGGGCCAATAGTACATGATTTATAAGATCATGGCTATAGACACTATGAGACATATTTATATGAGGTGCTTAGAGTAGGGATTAGTCCTAATATCTATGATGAAATGGATTATGATCACCACCATGATCTCCATGTACATTACATAGCATGAGAGAAATAATCAACTTCATGATGGACTCATTCATATTATTTGAGTGATGGAGGCTTGAGTTCAAACATCTTTACAGGAGGATGAATAATTCTTTCACATCTATATCATGATCTAAGATACTATGTGTTTCATGAGAGATATAGCTTAATGACACATGCACTTTTCTTTAGGTGTAGGCCTTTGAGAATAACACTTGTAAGTGACTAACCATATTTCTAGCATAGATCAAGTAGGATCTACCAAGGCACATGTATTTAACTATTATAGAGGTATTGGAGCTTTGAAGAACTAATTTTTTAGTAGCATAGTTTTGATAGGCTATGTAGTGGAGATATTATTTGGGGGCCATATAGGAAAAATCTAAGCACTAGCTAGGATTGGCCACCAACTAGCACATATGTAGAGGGAGTGATTGCTTGTGACTCAATATGGATATTTTAGTTGTTTTGTTAATCTTATCCATGGGGGAATGTCCATGTGGAGTGAATAATATTTTTCCTCTACAATATCCTTTGGTAATTTCTAATTTTTATATATTTTTACTTTAACATGCATATTCAACATAATGCATATGCCTACTAAAGTGGGGGAAAATGTAGCATAGGAAAATGCATTCCCTACAATTTCATGCTACATAATATCCTCCCCTTTAGCTCATGATATAAAAATAATTTAAATATAAAATATTGACACCAAAATATCTCTTATCTAACAAAATTATTTTGATCTTAGGTTTTTAAGACTATTTTTCCTAGACGAGAATGCTATGTGCAGATGTTTGCATGACACACCAGATTCTTGTGGAAATATGTTCTTCAAGTGGTTTTTGGAGAATTACTTTCTTAAGAATATTTCAAATTTAATGCCCCTATTTGACATTTGTATTTGGAAGAAAATACACAAATCGCTATCGTGAGAAAAAGAAAAAATTTCTCACTCTCTCAAACATTCATGCTACACTCTTGGCTCTACAACTCCTTGAAGCTTTTTTGGTTTTAAAGAAAACAACACTCTTGGACACCTTGCATGTTACTTTTTCTTGGTATTATTTAGTAAGACAAATTTATTAAAGCATTTAAATATAAATTTGAGGTCTTTTGTAGCTTCTTGATAAGTGTAGTAATGGGATCATCCTTGGGAAAAATAGAGTTCAACAGAGGTAGCAAAAAATTAGAAAAATCAGAGAGTTAAACAGAGTTGGCCAGTAAGTATTTGAATAAGTTATCTATTTCAAAAAATATGTTAGAATAGAATCTATAGCAAATTGAACATAGTTTATAAACTACTAGGTTTGTTTAAAAAAAAATCTATTTTGTCTAAATTTGAAATTTTAATGCAATGGTACTTAAATTTTAGGGAAAAAATAAGAAGTAGGTGTCTATCTAACACAATAAAATGATAATATTTTTTATAAGATTTTTGCGATATAAGTAGTGGACTCATAATGTCTTGATGTGATGCATTTTTTTGTAATTTTTCAAGTAATTAATTATGAATTTTTATTACAATTTTTTAAAAAATATAAGAATTGTATGTCTAACCACCTTAACGTTAAACTTCGCTTAAATTAAATTTTTCTTTTTTAATCCTATAGTGCGTGAAGCATAGAGATGTGTCATGTTTGGATTCAAAAATCGTGTGTTTGAAAACTATAGATTTTTCAATCGGATCTATCAATCATGACATTAGTCATAATTTGAATAGAAAATAAATAATAATTACTTAATAGAGATTCAAAAGTAAAGCATAATTTATATTGGTGAAGTGAGAATCTCCTTTAAAAACCTTGCACTGTTTCATCGAATTTTGGGTAAAAAAGTCAACCACATGCCATCATATTGCCACTTTTTGGCCCATTATGATTTTGCACATACCATAATCATATTTCATTTTGTTATCTCCTTCTCATTTGTTAAAGGCTTTCCTATGCTAGCACTTCGGCTTTTGCTCATAGAATAATGTATTTGATCTATTATCTGTATGTTTAGCATAACATCTTGCTTGTTTCCAATCTTTATCAACATCATTTTATCAATATATTTATCAAAATCAATTTTGGTTATTTGTGGAGGTGGAAACACCAAAAACTAGGGTTTGACTAAGGAAAGGCCCTAGAAAACCAATCCAAGCATTTCCCCCTTCTTTCTTAACATGCAAGTTTTCTAGTTAGTGCAAAACAATTATCTCTAGTGATATCTATTGCATTTTTTGTTTTATATTTATATTGGATAGCTCAAGTCTTATAGTATATTTTCTTCATTTATGTCATTTTCACACTTTTCATACATAATAAATTTGTTATGTATTTTATCTCTATGTATGTGTATATTACATGACATTTTGTGCTTTCAATTTTTCATATGTGTAAGATGACAACATTTTATGAGAACATACACATTATACATCGGTGTTTGTGATTGAGACTTCAAAAAAGTCATAGAAGCATCTTTATAACTCATAAATTTCAGTTATGTTGTCACTTGGTTTTAATTTCTATTGCAAAAAAGAGATATTTTGGACTATCCTCTATAATTAGATATATTGTATTAATTTTTAATGTTTAATTTTATTTTCCAATTATAATAATTGTAAAATATTTATTAGACTATAAATCAAATTGTCTAATTCATCCTAATGTTAATATAATAATCTAGTTCTTAAGGAATATTTCATTCCCTTTTCCAAAATCAATTTTTATATTACAGTAAATAATCTCCTTGATATCCACCTACACTCTTTTTGTGTTAATGATATGACCTAGATACAATCTCTATATCATACTAGACTCAGACATTGAATCCTTGGAAAGTGTCATTTGTGCTTCCAAGAATCCTAACATTTCATCAATGTGTCATAGGCCCTCTTTCCATATTTTATTGTAGATCAAAATTCCATAAAAGAAGACAAGGATGAACTTTCACAATTGCTCGTGGAAAAATTGACTCACACATGACCAAATATTTTTTGGAGCATTTTTCAATCCAAAGGACATGACTAGAGACTCATAATTACCATAGTGACATAGGAAGGTCATCTTGTGAGTATCCTTCTATTAGAATTTAATATTATGGTAGCCCAATTTGAGATCTATTTTTTAGAATTAGACTACTCCATGAAGCTCATCCATTAATTCATTGATCTTGAGAATAGGGTATAAATTCTTAATAGTCTTCTTGTTCAGTGCTATGTAATCAATGCACATCTATATTGTGTCATCTTTAGATTCTTCAAAAAGACCAAAAAGGAAGTAAACAAACTTAAGTTGGGTTTGGTGTGCTCCATTTCTAATAGCTCCTTAATGGCCTTTTCAATTTCCTCCTTATCTCTTTTGAGGTGGTGATAGGGAGTAGTGATGATGAGCTTAGTTCCCTCCTCCAACTCAATGACATGCTCAAATTCTGTCTAGAGGTGTTTTTTAATGAATGCTATGAAATAATTTAATGTGCTTTTCTTGGATGATTTGTATATCCATGTGCTATTCATTCTTTTGTTCAAGTAGGTTTTGTTAAAATCACCAAACAGTGAGTTTTTCACACCACTTACTCATGATGGAAAATCCTTTACATTCTCTTAGTGAATATGAAAAACTTAGATTTTTTTGAAACCTAGAAAATGGTACTATACAAATAAATTAATGTAACTGGTTAGTACATATCTGTATAGTTATAAGGATTCATATGGCTTGGCTACATTAATCTATCTACATTACAATTTGCTAGGGTTTTTTATTTGAAACCTTGGAAAATCATATTGTAGATAAATTAATGTAACTTTAGGTCATACAAATCCATACGGTTGCATGGAGGTACCTATTGTAATTTTTTTTCAACTAGTCCAATTTTGATAAAACAATAGATGATCCTTTGTTTTTTAGCCATTTTGGATTGAATGGTGATGCTTGTTTCACTCCAAGATGAGTTGATTTTTCACTTAATGCTAGATCTCTCAAAATTTAGATAGGAAGCCACACATTTGGTGCTCTTATACCATGTTGTATTTGATAGTGAACCCCAAAACTCGTAGAAATATGCAACCAAAATTCCTATCACATCTAAAGACGAAAATCAATGATTATGCTCATGCAACCTTCAAAAGAGAATTGATCCACACAAGAATCTGATATTGAGATTAACTTGTAATATAATGTGAATTAAGTAGAATTGAATTACAAAGTACAAATGAATTCTTATAAAAGGAAAAGAGCAAGCCCTAGATGAGGATTTGATTAGATTGTGACAAGTGTCCTTATCCTATGCAATGAGACAACTTGACCTATAAATATCCCAATCTAATAATAAAAATACTCCTAAGTTTACCTTAAGTAATTAAAGTAAAAGGGGCCTTATAATTAATCAATGATTAATTAATTATTAGGCAAATTCCTATTTACTCTAATAAAAAAAATTGATTACTTTTTCTTGGTTATCAATGTAAGGGATGGGTATCTATCTAGCTTTTGTATCCATGCATGAGTTGAAAATTTGTTAGATCCATTATAGGGAGATAGTGTCAACTTCCCCAAACCTTGTTACACATCCCTATGAAATACTTATGACCTAGACTCTTGAGTATGTAACTATTTGAGGACTTCTTCATGTTTATACAATTGGTGAATGGAATTTTACTTCAAATCTCCTTAGAAAAGCATTGCATTCTACATGACAAGACCTAATATCATTAAAGAGTGAGTTTTGGGCTTCAATTTTTTAAGAATCTACTTCCTTATTGAAAAAGGTAGGCCAGGTTGGTCTTGTAGCTAAAATAAGAATATTTTGCACATTTTTATTTGAGTGGAATCGAGATTATTACCCTTAGAAGAAATTCATTTAATATCATCTATCTAGAAATATTAATATTACTATCCATCGTATGAAGCAAATCTGTCATGATATCAATCATTAGACCAAACTTTCTTTTAACCCAACCATCTAATTTTTCATCTAAATTATTTTTCCTCTTTTCTCATACTATTATGCTTTGCGATAGGTTTTGGAAGAGATGGTTGATTCTCTACACTCTCTAAAAATTGAGTGATATCTAGTTAGTCTATCACCATACTACATAAAACTAAAATATGTAAAATTGAACTTTGAATATAGAGACTAAGAAGATTACTAGCTCTAATACAAATGTAATGTCCCAAGCTAAAACGATAATGCAAACCTAATTCTTAACCTTCCACAAACACTTATTATTTGAATTAAAACACTATTGGCCCTAGAATTCACTCAAATCTTAGGAACCTTAGATTAAGATTAATTTTATGTATCAACACTATTATTACATTTCAAATTATAAATTTCAAAATAACTTTAAATATTCTTATTAAAATAAGTAGCAAATTTAATAGGTGTATGTACTAGTATCTTTCTTATTACAATAATGGTTGTATTACATTCAAATAGTTCTAAAATATTAGTAACTACAATGAAAATTTTCATACCAACAATAATGGAAAATTAGATCAATATAATGTGGCTAGATATTACGCCCAATGAAGCTCGATATACGAGATCTATATAAGATCATCCTTTGAAATCACTAAGGTTATAATCTTAGGATTCACATGCTTCTACACAAGTGATCAAAATAGATTTTGAAATGAATATGTTTAAGTGTAGATGATTAATCCTATGTGAGAACATTCACCCTTTTATATCCTCCACAAATATAATAGGTCAGCCACCAAGTACACCTACAACTTTAAATTTGAATAGTGATCATGGGTAGGAAAGATTCCACTTTGAAAGTAATGGTGCCAAAAACATACTACTAGGAGCAATAGAACACGTGATGGGAAGTGAGGGGAATAAAAATATAGGAAGAAATATTAGGGATGAGGTATTGACCATATCACAAGACTCAGGTTTATAGGATGAGGTGTTAGGAGTTGAGAAATGGGCATGAAAGGATGGAGAGTTTCAATAAATACTACAATATAGAAGGTGATTTATAGAAGGTGTGATAAGAAGGAGAAGTTTGAAACTCCAACAAGAAGAAGGGGAGAGGAGAGTTAGAAGAAAAAGCATACTCGGGAAGGGAAAACACACAATAGATAGGAACAAGGGAGACAAAAGTAGAGACCTAATATGTATAGACATAGATTGACTAGAAATGGGAAATGAAAATTGTACTTTTTTATTTTCCTATTATTCCAGTAGAAATCTCTCTATTATGGTATTAAAATTAAAGTTTTCTTATGTGATTCCTTTTGGTTTACAAACTTTACTATTCATTATTTTGGTTTAGCTTTGTGAGTGTGAAAATGATCTTGACGAGTATAAAATTAAATGTATACAAAAAATTAAACATGTAAATTATAGATTTAATCTAATAAAATGTGTTATTTGAAGCTTGTATACTTACGCATATGCATTTTGAATCTAGTAAGGACCAAATAGTGTTTAGAAACACATTTAGGGAAAATGTTAAATTGCAAGGTCTTGTTCTCTTGAGTTTAGATGGATTGATTGAATGATGATGAACTAAGGTTGAGAGCAAAACGAAATTGTGTAATACGCTCATAAGATGTTGCAATGCTAATGAAATATATTTAATCCACTTAAAATTAGAATTCTAGATGTGTTCCTAAATGTGTGCATGATTGTTCTCAAATGATTTATTTTCATTTAGGATAAGAGTCTTTAAATACAACACCTTAATGTGTAATTTGGGATAATTCACACTTTAGTCAACTCATAACACTTATTAGAAATGAAGTGAATAAGATTCAATTTAAAATTGTAGATTTAAAAGTTTATAGTTTAGTAGTGCAGAGATAATTTAAAATTTAAATAAATGCACACTTCATAATTGAATTAAAGTAAAAAAATGAAACATTTAAAAATTAAGTTCAACTTCTAAAGAAACTAATGATTTAGATAGACCTAAAATCATATCATTTGTCAACTTCAATATAAAAACAACCTATTCAATACAAATCCGAAACATAAGAGAAATGATAAATTATGCAATTTTCAGGATTGTTGGTGTGCGTAACGCTCACGATTTTTAGGGCGAGCAAGACCTTTGAACAAGTTGACAAGACTTTCCAGTCCTACTCCATGAGAATTCATTTTTAGTTGATTTGTTTAGATGGTCGGTGATAAAATTCCAATTGCGCGTGGACCCCACGCCTCTTCTCCTTGACGTTCCAAGAAATGTTCCAGGAAGATGTTTTTGTCTCCCTGCAACAAATAAATCACATGCCATAGAAAGTATGTGTATAGTCTTTGAGGATGAGAAAATAAGCTGAACTGCACCAGTCTTTTCTGCGCCCAATAAGCTGTCTTGGATGTGAAAACAGTGAGTGCTGTAAAGCAGGAAATAAAGCAATAATTTTGAGACCTTTTTGTTACTGTGAAAAAGACTGTCATGTCTTATTCATCTCTGGTAGTTGTGCAGAAGCTACGCCGAAGCTGATTATGGAGATGATGGGCATAAATGAGCCCAAAACATCCCACGTCAAAAGCCATCTTCAGGTGACATTTTAAAATCAAGAAATAATTATGGTTGGAATCAAGGTTGCATGATGGTAAACACGTACCATCAATCAAGCAATTTATCTTTCAAGAACAAGTTAGATATGATATTATTTAGATTATCTTTCTTATATTTAATTATCTTTTAGTTTTACTATTTACATTTATATATTCAAGAATAAGTTACTATGATTAGAACCCAGATTGCATGTTCCCAAATATTCAATACCAATCATTTGTTCTAACTTTCAAGAACATGTTATTGCTGGTTTGTTGATGTCAATGGAATTCATAATTGAAGCTTAGGTTGCATACTAACAAACATGTATCATCAACCAATAGATCTAAACCTTAAGAACAAACTAAACATAATATATTTAAATTGTCCTCCTTTTTTATATTTAATTATCATTTAATTTTACTAAATCATATTTAAAATAGTAAAAAAATTTAAAATAGAATAAAATATTTCATATTAAAAGTAAAGAATCGAATATATTATTAGGTATTAAGAGGTAGAGGGAGGAATTCTAGTAACATGTATTTTGGATATTAAATAAGATAATAAGGTAGCTAAGTTTTTATTTTAAGTAACATAAATTTAAATGAATTTGAAAAATTAGCGTAAACATATATGATTACAATTTAGGTTGTATGCAAGGAAACACTCAACATCAATTGATCCGTTTAATCTTCAAGAACAAGTTATTATGGTTGGAATCAAGGTTGCATGATGGTAAACACATACCATCAATCAAGCAATCTACCCTTCAAGAACAAGCTAGACATGATATTATTTAGATTATCTTCCTTGTATTTAATTATCTTTTAGTTTTATTATTTCTATTTATATATTCAAGAATAAGTTATTATGGTTAGAACCTAGATCTCATGTTCGCAAATATTCAATACCAATCATTCGTTCTAACCTTCAAGAACAAGTTATTGCTGGTTTGTTGATGTAATAAAATTCTTAATTGAAACCTAGGTTGCATGCTAACAAGCATGTATCATCAACAAATAGATCTAAATCTTAAGAACAAACTAAACATAATATATTTAAATTGTCCTCCTTTTTATTTTTAATTATCATTTAATTTTACTAAATCATATTTAAAATCGTAAAACATTTTAAAATAGAATAAAATATTTTATATGAAAAGTAAATAATCAAATATATTATTAGGTATTAAGAGGTAGAGGGAGGAATTCTAGTAAAATGTATTTTGGGTATTAAATAAGATAATAAGTTAGCTGAGTTTTCATTTTAAGTAACATAAATTTAAATGAATATGAAAAATTAGTGTAAACATATATGATTACAATTTAGGTTGTATGCAAGGAAACACTCAACATCAATTGATCTATTTAATCTTCAAGAACAAGTTATTATGGTTGGAATCAAGGTTGCATGATCGTAAACATATACCATCAATCAAACAATCTACCCTTTAAGAACAAGCTAGACATGATATTATTTAGATTATCTTCCTTGTATTTAATTATCTTTTAGTTTTATTATTTACATTTATATATTCAAGAATAAGTTATTATAGTTAGAACCTAGATTGCATATTCGCAAATATTCAATACCAATCAATTGTTCTAACCTTCAAGAATATGTTATTGTTGGTTTGTTGATGTCAATAGAACTCATAATTGAAACCTAGGTTGTATGCTAACAAACATGTATCATCAACCAATAGATCTAAATCTCAAGAGCAAACTAAACATAATATATATTTAAATTGTCCTCCTTTTTATATTTAACTATCATTCAGTTTTACTAAATCATATATAAAATACTAAAATGTTTTAAAACATTACTAAATAGAATAAAATATTTTATATTAAAAGTAAAGAATCAAATATATTATTTGGTATTAAGAGGTAGAGGGAGAAATTCTAGTAACATGTATTTTTAGTATTAAATAAGATAAAGTAGCTAAGTTTTTGTTTTAAGTAATACAAATTCAAATGAATATGAAAAATTAGTGTAAATTAGTATTCTCTTTATTTAATTTTCGTAATAGAATGTTAAAAGGTTATTTATTATATAGATTTATATTTTTTTAATTTTTAAGTTGGTAAAAAGAAAATTAAATGTTAGTCTTAGTATTTTTTTGTATTATATATAGAGAGATCAAAACAAAGGCCCCGAGGGAGCACCGAAGAGTAAGGCTCAAGGGAGGCCAAGCCTCACATCAAGAGCAACCAGAGAACAGCAATACAAAAAATATATATACAACCTAAGCACACACAGATATAAGCTGTTACAGAACATAGCATATATACTAGGAAACGGTGTCATCGATGGTATCAACCCAAGCCACCCAGCCCAAGGCGCCTTCCATCCAAACGATGTGTTTGGTTTCCTGAATCTGGGCCAACATGAGGACCTGCTCCTTATTGACTTTCCTGTTGTTCTTCACTTCTTGGATCAGGATCTTGCACGTTTTCTCAAAAAGCTGCAGATCGTCCATAGTTTGCCGCCAGGCATAACCACCTTGCATCTCGTAAATGAAGAACGTGGCGGAGCCATTCTTGAGGAACCTCTTGAGCTTCTCTTTTTCAATCAACATGGTGGTGCGGACCTGCAAAAAAAATTTTAGGTAGATGAGTTTTCGAAAAGACTCAGTAAGAATTCTGGGATTATTCTGAAACCTCTCTTCATTTCTACACTTCCAGATTTGCCACAAAATCACAGAGGAGAGGATTTTCCAAAATAAATTAGTATCTTTTTTCAAACCAACAATATATCCGGTAATAATCTCAAAGTTGTTAATAAAAGAAGGATACAAAATGCCAAATAAATGCCAAATCTCTTTAGCAAACATGCAGTCCAAAAGAATGTGTCTACCAGTTTCAGGTAACCTGCACATGGGACAAATATCAGTACCAAGGGGATCTTTTCTGATAGGGAGTCTATCAAGAATGACCAGCCAGTTAAAACATTTAATCTTGGGTTCAATAGGCCCTTTCCACAGAATGTCAAATATGTTCTTCCACGCACGGGTATCAAGAGACAAGTACCAGACTTTGTTAATGTGGTCTATAACGGCCTCGGAGTGCCCAATAGTGTTGTAGATGTTTTTGGCTTTGATTTTGTTAAGAACGGTCCCATCAGGCCATTTGATGCATAAAAACCTGTGGGAGTCAACATGACAGGAGGTCGGGAGATTACTGGTGGCCTTGCGGATCAGATTGTAAGTCTTCTTCTGGGAAGCGGGCAGGTCAAACTTGCTGCTGAGAGCCTCCCACTCAATTAATCTGTCATGCTCAAAAAGGTCAGCCAACTGGGTGATGCCTTTGCTACTCCACTGCCTAGCAGAGCAGCCCTGAGAGAGGGCGAGGGGCTTGCCAGAGTAGCTCAGGTTCCACCAAATGGACCTTTCACCGTAAAGATGGTCATTATCATGGAAGGATCTATTAGATATAAAATGTTTCACATAATTCCAAGCTTTCCATATGGATCTAAAGATAGCAGATCCTTGCACAATCACGGGAAAATCACCAAGGACAAGATCATTGAAGGGAAGATTCTTCCAAGACTTGGCTTTCTTGGGGATGCCCCTCTCTATGTTGTTTCTAACCAAGACCTTCCAGGGATCATCACCATCAAGGGAGTGAAAGATCCACTTAGCGGCCAGCGCAATACCCTGAAGCTTAAGATCCTTCAGACCAAGCCCCCCAAGGAGTTTGTTGGCGTGGCACCAATCCCATTTAACCGCATGCATTTTATTTTTGCCTTTGCCATCAGACCAGAGAAACCTCCTAATATCTTTCTGGATCTCATAGATTTGATAGTTACTGAACATCCAAGCTGAGGAGAAATAAATATTATAAGAAGACAGAATTTTCTGGCAAACCTGCACTCTGCCGGCCAGCGACAGGGCCCTGTTATGCCACTTATGGAGCTTCTTTCCAATCTTGTCTTTGACCCAGAACCACATGTCTTTAAGTGAAGGGTCGATGGAGAAGGGAATACCAAGATATCTCACAATCTTGTTAGGGCCACCCCATTGAAAATTGTAGTTTTTGAACCAGTTGGGCGGCTGCTCAACCCATCCAAGGCACACAGACTTAAGGTGGGAAAGGCGAGCACCCAGATTTTGCAGAAAATGTTGAGCTTGTGGCTAGGGCTTCGAAGTTATCAGCCGTAGCTTCAAGAAAGATCGATGTGTCGTCAGCGAACTGGCAGTTGATGAGCTCACTGTCATCAGGGAGAGAAATGCCTTTGACAGCCGGGGAGACAGTATTGTCTCTAAGGATGTAAAAGAGGGCTTCAGACGCTATCACAAACAGGGCAGGGGCCAAGGGGCACCCCTGTCTGATGGATCTCTCAAGAGGAAAAGACTCAGTAAGGAAACCATTCACATCGACTTGCGTGAAGGCGTCTTTGAAGAGGATTTTCACATAACTGCAGAAAGTACTGGGGAAACCAAAAGCTTCGAGCATCATGGAAATGAACTTCCATTCCACTCTGTCATACGCTTTCTCAAAGTCCAGAAGGAACATGACAGAATCTTGTTTAGAAACATGGGCCCAATTCATGGCTTCCCAACCGGTAATCAAGTTCTCCAAGATATATCTTCCTTTTATAAAACCCGTTTGGGTAGGGCACACAAACTTGGGCAAAATATTCTTGATCCTGAGGGCCAGAATTTTGGCAAAAATTTTATAGGAAACATTGAGGAGAGTGATAGGTCTCCAGTTCTTGATAAGAGCTTTGTCCCCATCCTTGGGGAGCAGCTTGATAATTCCCCTGTTAATGGAGGAACCCAAAGAACCAGTAGCTATGGCCTCAGAGTAAATCTCCAGCAGGTCATTACAAATCCAATCTATATTGGCTTTGTAAAACTCAACGGGAAGCCCGTCCGGGCCAGGGGCCTTGTCATTATTAAGCTCCTTAATGACATTTCCAATTTCATCAATAGTGATCTCTTTGGACAGAAGATTAGCTTCTATCGAGGAGATCTTATTGGGAATGAGGGAACGGATTTGGTCTCTCAAGAGGACCGCCTCCTCCGAATCCTCAGAGGTGAAAAGGTTGCAATAAAAATTGGCAAAGGCCTTTTGGATGTTATCCGGATCGTTGATTTCAATATTGTCAACAACAAGTCTTTCAATGTTCTCATTAGAATGCTTTTGTTTGATGAGATTGAAGAAGAATTTGGAACCTCTGTCCCCACACAAAAGCCAGTGCGCACGGGATCTGACCATGGCACCCTTGACCTTGACCTGTTGATGTTGCCTAAGGGCATCTTTAGCCTTCACAACTTGGTAGATAAGCTCACAGTCAGCAGGGTTGGCCTGGATATTCATTTCGGCAGTTTGCAGCTCAGAGGAAAGTTTCTTTTCCACATACCTAAAGTCTTTAGACCTTTTTTGTCCTATGGTCCGCAAGAGATTCTGCCAGGAAAGCAGATTCAGGTTCCATCTGTCAAGGTGGGACAAGTCAGGGAAACTTTTCCTGTTAAGGATGCTAATGATACGGATAGCGCAAAGGGTATCTTTATCACTGAGCAGCTTAGTATTAAGAAAGAATTTGGGGTGGGGTCTTTCGCAAGGGTGAGGGGAGCTATTGATCCTGAAGCAAGCCGAGATAGGATGGTGATCGGAGAGAGAGGTGGGGGTAACCAGGACCGTACGCCCAAGATTATCAGGGAGGAAAGAGAAAAAATTCTTGCTGGCATAGAAGCGGTCCAACCTGGAATAAATCCTAAAAGGGGGCTGCTGGAAATTACACCAAGTGTGCCATAGCCCGGGGTGAGAGTCCTTAACACCGGATAAAGGATCAAATAACTGTTTGGAGTTTAACATCTTGCACCATTTCATTTTTTCAGCCTCTTTCCAGACAAACGGTCGGCCACCAAGTTTGTCATCCTGAGACTCAATCATATTGAAGTCCCCCCCAACAAACCAGGGAATATTAGGGAGAGCGGCTAACCAATCCCAGAGACAGGCTCTCTCCTTGCAATCATTCGGGGCATAAACAGAACAAATGCCAAAAATACGATTATTGACATTGAGAGTAACCCAAACCGCCCTGTTGCAGGGGGAGGAACCATTGCCAGTGATAAATTTGGCCCACTTGTTGTTAATCAGAAGGGCAACACCCCCTACCTCTAGGGTGGTTGGTAAAAAATTTAATAGCATCTCTCCAAAGAAAATTGAGATTGCCTTCCAACATGTACTCAGTGGCCTTAATTTCTTGTAACATGAGGAAATCCAACGATTTACAGGAGTCAAGTAACCGTTTTATGATCCACTTTCTATCAGGGGATTCAAGCCCCCGGATATTCCAAGAAATACAATTCATTGGGGAGTAATTGAGGAGGGAGCGCTGAGTTCAGATGTGCTTGCCAAAGAAGCCACCGTAATGCCCTGGGATTCACCCAATTTTCTTTTTGAAGGGTTCTTGTTTTTGGAGCCTAATCGTCTCCCCCTCCGCTTGGTCATGGGAAGAACATCTCTCCCCTCAACGTCATACTCAGACTCCTCATGGGAAATGTACTCCAGGTCAACAGAGTGCTTCTGGATGAGAGAGGACGAAGCCTCAGAAAAATTGTTTGCCGGGATGATCTCAAGCAAACAATCATCACCAAGCTCACGAAACACTTTAGGAGGGAATCTTGTGGAAGGGGCCGGGTCCTGGCATCTGAGAAAACATTCCATCATATCCGAGCCTGAAGGTGTGGAGCTGGGGAGCGGTTCTTTAGGTTCGGGCACAACGGGGTTGACGGTGACAGGGTAGGACTGAGAGCAAAGGGGCCGAGATCCTTCAGTTTCTGAATTAGACTGCTTATTAACCCTTTGGCGTCTCTTATTAGAATTTTTTGCAACCGTAGTGAAAACGGCGCTAGGGGCTTTATCCACGGGAGGGCAGGGGTCACCTTGGAGTTCAGAATGAGGGGCGGCAAAGGCGGTGGATGTGTTACAGGACTCAAAAGGGGGGACGAACTTTGCGGGCGGCTCTGACGGAGGGGCATTCTCCACTAACTTTTTCGGGTTAGGGTTCCCAGTTTGTGAACTGCATTCCTTTGTAGAAATATACAAAGTTTATTGATTATAATCAATAAATAAAAATAATACTTTAATATATAATACTCTTTTTTTTTTTTACATTTCACAAAGAAATTATTTAAATTTATAGGCTAAGAGCCATGGGTTTGGAATTCTTGGTCACATCCAGAGGACCAGTTGCAAGCATCCCTGTGCCCTTGAGTGGAAGATGGATTGAGAGTGTCTAGGAAAACTAAGATGGGGGTGAATCAGTTGTATACTTAAAAACATTCAATCCCTCAATATCATTCAAACCTATGTTAGACCTTAACCCCTTATCATGCTTTAGTAGAATGTAAACATATGAAATAGTAATGCAAACACATCCAAACACATAAGAACACCATATTTACATGGAAGACACAAGAAGGGAAAACCAAGGTGAGGATTACCTCAAATATATATGAATTGCAACACCTAGTACAGTTAGGCTTAATGCCAAAGGCTCATTTCCCAAAAAAAGAAGAAAAGCTCATTGCCAAGAA
Organism: Sequoia sempervirens; assembly: GCA_007258455.2. Classification (NCBI taxonomy): domain Eukaryota; kingdom Viridiplantae; phylum Streptophyta; class Pinopsida; order Cupressales; family Cupressaceae; genus Sequoia; species Sequoia sempervirens. The sequence continues at coordinate 19,051 of VDFB02215762.1, forward strand.
GAAAGAAGATAGAAGAAAATTTTTACAAAGAGATTCACTATCTCAAGGCAACAAGAGAAAGCCACCACTAAAATTTTATGCCATCCACAACTTGTGGCTTACTGCCTCCAATAACTTCAAGTACACCAAAAATGTAGACCCTTTTGCTCACTAGATTGGAGTCATAGGAATTAAGCTCACATTTAGATCACTACACTTAATCAAATTCACATATTTCACATACCTTCTATAGATCCACTCTCATCTCCAATAATTTACCTTACATTTATACCATACATGAACTAAACAATCTCAATTAGGTCAGCCTAAATGAAACTGAACCATCAAAAAATAGGGTTCACCAAAATGAATTAACAAGATGATGAACCTCTTATTTTCCTATGTTTCATTCAATTGTGAGGGTAATAATGCATAAATGACCATAAAAAATCAAAGCTAACAAATATAGCAATCAATTTAGGCAGGTTTTAAGAGGGTCAAATGTTGTGTACCTATTGCAAAAAGTGTTTTTTCAGGCTTCACTAAGGACTCATTCGCCCAATTGTGAATGGGTCCCTACTAGGGTTCTGGAAAATAAGTTTTTGGGTTCTATTCTTCAATTTCTGCACTCCTAGATCCCAGGTGTTTATCTCCTAAAAGTTGGGAATAAATTCTATAGAAGACTTTTCGTGATCTTGCAAGAAAGATGACAACTTTGATAACTTTGCAACTTTTGACAACTTTTGCAACTTTTTCTCTCTAATTGTTCTTCAATCTAAAACCTACAATCACACATCAAAGAGGAGAAAAATATTGTTTTGTTAGGGAATAGGGGTTTTCCTTGGTCAAACCCTATTTTGGTAATCAAACCTTGAAATGAAATAATGCATAAAAGGAAAGATGAATGAGCTATATAATGTCACAACTCACCAGACCTCAATGGGAACCTTGGATTGTAAATCTAAAAATTAGCATGGAGTGGCCTTAATGTTTGTATATATTGATCATAAACTTGACATAAGATAATGGCTTTGAATACTTAAACTTGATTACCAATGTTATAACATCACATTAGCTCAACAACATGCATGACTTTGACATGATGAAGTAGATCCTTGATTGTTGCAATAAACTTCTATAGATGTTCCCTTGAATTTCTTCTTGAATTCTCTTGAATTCTCTATAACGGTCTTGTGAAATCTTAGGATGCTTGAATGAAAATTGCTAGGTGAAACTAAGTGAAATAGTCATGTATTTATACAAAACTTAAGATTAAACCCAAAATTAAAATAACACAAGCTGAGATCAGATCTAGGATTTCAAATCATTAAAATACCACCAAAAACATATTCCAAGGGAGGGTCCTAGGGTTTAGTGAGGACCCAATCACCATAGGGTGAATAGGTCCTAGCACACTTATCTAGGACACACTCCAGGAAATATTAAATGTTTTGTAAAAAGGGGGTCCTAGGACCTAGTGAGGACCCATTCACCAAATGGTGAATGGGTCTTAGGTCACTAACCTAGGACACATACCTTGTAAAATTAAGTGTTGTGTAATATTACTTTAGAGTGTCGAGTTTTATCCCTCAGAATCTATAATTAATTAGGCTTGGATTTGAATTAAAGGGGCCAATTAAGCCCAATTAATTAATAAAGCCCTAGATTAATGTGAAAGTGTAAATATACACTTTACAACATCCTAAATAAGGATCCATTAAGTTCATTTTATTAAAAAAGGTCATAAACTTAATGTGAATGTGTAAAACACATTACAACACTAAATCAAGATATAATTAAGTTCATTTTAATATTAATTATTCCAAAATTAAGTGTGAAAAAGGGTTACTTTTTTCTACACTATATTTTTCCCCCACTTTAGTGAGAGTATGACCCGATGTCAAACTCACACTAAAGTAGACATTTGAGACACTTATGTATGCAACAATGACAAAGATACACAATCATACACTATCAAAGACCAAGAATAGAAGGGGGGGTATATCAAGCCTCGACTGTCCAACGCAATGTGGAACATGTCTCAACTATTTTTCCAAAAAAAAGGGGAAGGATCAAGCCTCAACTATCTAATGCGATGTGGAACACATCTCAAATATTTTTCCAAAGAACCTTCACAAGTAGAACTTGATGTCCACTATGCAAACTACGCATGCACTCACTCTAGGGTAGTGGAACCTCGAGTCATCCACTAGGTGAGTATCCCTCCAAGAAGGTGGCTTAGTGAGAAATTCATGCCTATGTGTCAACTCTCACTGTACTTACCATACCAAAGCTATCTCTCTGATAACTCTGAAAGGGCACCACTCACATTCATGTCTCATGCTTAACAAGCTACATTATGCTAACCACCCATGCACAACAATGTCTATAGGTTCTTGTTCAAAGGGATCTTGCTTTGTTCATGTAAGGTATTTTTCTTAGGGATCATCGTGCCTAATGTATCCAAGAGAGCAAAAGTAAAAAGTAATAGATTACAACTTAGGGGATGTCTCACGTCACATCAAGCCACTAAGAGAAAGTCCATCGTGATGACCAATGAGCCTTTGGTTCTCTTACCCATCACATGTCATTGAAAGAATTTGATCTCCATGTTGCATTACCGCGATGAGCAATGTGGTTGTGTGTCTTTCACATCACTTATCATTGAAACCTTTTTTTTGCTTGGTTCCACTTTAGTGAGGCATGATGAACATTTTCTTTTCCTTGTATCGAGTCATCACAAAAATATTTCATCGCCTTTTCCAAGTTATTGTGATGAGTGATGGGAAAGTTTTGAATGGAGAACTAGAGTAGGAACACTAAAGGAAATGATGACCAAGATGCAAGATGACCCTAAAGCTCCTACTCATATTCCTGAAATATTGGAGGCTATTGATTTGATTAATGAGATAAAAACATTCCATGGAAAGTTAGGAATGCAACTCCAAAACAAATTGAAAATGTTTAGGGAAATGGAAGGGCATGGTTTTCCTAAAATATTGGATGATAAGGGTGAGTTAAAGGAGTTTGCAAGGTGGAAGAATTATTTGGGAGAGTTTCTCCCATAGGCTAAGATGATCTTAACTATAGTTGATTACTCCTTGTTGAATCCCAGCATTGACAAGATGGTTGGAGTTGAAATGAGGATTGAAACTTTCATTAAAGAGGCCAGGGCATTAATTGATGCAAGATATAATCAACATAGTGCAAAGATGCATAACCTATTGGATGTGAAGTGGCTAGCTAAAGATGAATACAACACATGGCTATAGAATTATACTGAGTAATCCTATGCATGAAGGGTGAAAACTAACATGGCGATTAATGGATGGGAGAAAACAATTCATAGCCTAGAAATAGTATACATTAGGCTTTTGTTGAAGTATTGCAAAATATTGTTTTCTCCCCAACATAATGATTGATGACACAAAATGATGACATGGATGGGTTTACTTCTTTCCTTTCAATTGATTTTCTTGTTTTGAAGTTTTGTTGACCAAGTGTGTAAGTGGTGAGTAATTTTGGCTCTTGAAGAAGATGTTTGATGTTGTTGCAATGAATGAGGGATGCCTTTTGGAAGGCGCGTAAATATTCTTCAGCAAATAGAAATGAATTTTGTTTTATATGCTTCCCCTCTTTTCAAAGATGCAAATATAACTCACTAGGGAATTTTGAAATCCAAATGTAAATGTATGTCAAATGTAAAATGTGACTAAAATTGTAATTCGGCTTGAAGCTTGTTGCTCCCATATTTCTATAAATGGGAATTTAGGGCCAATTACATGAGTCTTTTGATGGTTAAGCATTTGAGCTCATGCAAGAAATTTTGTTAATTCAAGTACAAAGAAATAGCATAGTTCTAAGTTATAGGTGCAAATTCTAGTTTGTAATATAGGCATAATCATTTCACAACAACAATGGAATATGAATAGAAATCATAAATTATAGAACATTTACTCTCCCATGTATTGTGTTGCATAGGTTATGAATAAAATGGTCAAGCATATTTTATTTGTCTTCAATCTCTTCGGTTGAATGGGTGGTTTCATTTCTGTGTCAATTCAAAGAACTAATTAAAGGGTATGTTCAGGATCATCATGCAAAAAATAGGCCCTTAAGTGGCAAAAAATTTAGAAAAACCAAAGTTAGGAAACTTGACATAAAAATTTGAATAAGTTATCTATATTATTTCAAAGTACA
>VDFB02215764.1:0-15260 GCA_007258455.2 Sequoia sempervirens
ATCTTTGGCGAAGTATTACTCGAAAGCCATGGTGCTTAAGAAATCTTTGTCTAAGCCTACGAGATCACATTGGGCCCCTCTACAAAAAATTCTCTCAATTTTTGCTATCTCGGAGTGGTTTTCCCATGGTGTCCAGTTTTCACTTGATGGAAAAAGAGTCGAATGCAAGCAGTGCAAAGTTGCAAAGTGGTGCAACTTTCATTATGCAACTCGTGTGACCAAACAGACTATTCCAACACGTCTGAATAGGTATTTTTATGCTAGGAATGGTCCTCTTTCGCACCCAAACACGTAGAATCACTCCAAAGTACGTTCAACCAGATCGATCCCTTAATAGTCTAAAGTGCTAAATGGTTGCAAACTTCAACATGTTGTTACTCGAATACCATGATGCTTAAAAACTTATCATCTAATCCTAAAATATCGCATTGGGCCCCTCTACAAAATATCTCTCAGTTTTGGCTATCTCAAAGTGGTTTTCCTGTGGCGGTGGATTTTCACTTGATGGAAAAAGTGTCAAATGCAAGTAGTGCAAAGTTGCAAAGTGGTGCGTTCTGCAACTTGTGTGACCAAGCAGACTGTTCCAATGCATCCGAATAGGTATGTTTACGCTAGGAATGGTCCTCTTTCACACCCAAACATGTGGAATCACTCTAAGCTATGTTCAACCAAATCAATCCCTTAAGAGTCCAAAGTGCAAAATGGTTGCAAACTTCAACATGTTGTTACTCAGATACCGTGATGCCTAGAAACTTATTGTCTCATCCTACAAGATCACATTGGGCCCCTCTACAAAAACCTCTCTTGGTTTTGGCTATCTAGGTGTGGTTTTCCCGTGGCAGCGGATTTTCACTTGATGGAAAAAGAGTCAAATGCAAACAGTGCAAAGTTGTAAAGTGGTGCAACTTTCGTTCTGCAACTCATGTGACCAAGTGGAATATTCTAACATGTCTGAATAGGTATGTTTACACTAGGCATGGTCTCTTTTCACCCGAGCTTGCGGATAAGCTCTAGCTCTACGTTCCATTGGATCACGTCCCTTAAGAGTCCAAAGTGTAAAATGGTGCAAACTTCAGCATGTTACTCGGATACCATGATGCTTAGAAACTTCTCGACTTATCCTATGGGATCACGTTGGAACCCTCTACAAAATCTCTCTTAGTTTTTTCTATCTTGAAGTGGTTTTCCCGTGGTGGTAGATTTTCCTTGATAGAAAAAAGTGTCAAATGCAAAGTTGCAAAGTGGGGTGCAACGTTCTGCAACTAGGTGTCGACCAAATAGACTGTTCCAACGCATCGAATAGATGCGTTTCGCTGACATGGTCATATGGCACCCATACCGCAGCGGAATTGCTTTCACGGGCTTCACGTTCAGCCGGATCGTCCTTAAGAGTCCAAAGTGCAAAATGGCTGCAAAACTTTATTATATTATTTTCGGATACCGTGATGCTTGAAACTTCTCATCTAATCCTATATAGGATCATGTTTGGGCCTATTGCAAAACCTCTCTTGGTTTGGCTATCTCGAGTGGTTTTCCCGTGGCGAATTTTCACTTGATGAAAAAAGTGTCAAATACAACTGATTGCAAAGTTGCAAAAGTGGTGCAACTTTAGTTGCACCTTCGTGTGACCAAACAAACTATTCAAATGCTTTTGAATAGGTGATTTTACACTAGGAATGGTCCTCTTTTGTACCCAAACCTGGCGGAGATAAAACCAAGCTCGTTCATTGGATCGATCCCTTTAGAGTGAGGGTCGCAAAATGGCTGCAAACCGGCATGTTGTTGCCAGATACCATGATGCTTAGAAACTTCTCATCTGATCCTATATAGGATCGTATTTGAGCCCTCTAAAAACCTCTCGGTTTTGGCTATTTCGGAGTGGTTTTCCCGTGGCGGCATATTTTCACTTGATGGAAAAAGTGTCAAATGCAAGCAATCCAAAGTTGCAAAGTGGTGCAACTTTTGTTCTGCAACTCATGTGACCAAACAAACTATTCCAATGTATCTGAATAGGTATGTTTACGCTAGGCATGGTCATCTTTTGTACCCAAACACATGGAATCACTTCGAGCTATGTTCAACCAGATTGATCCCTTGAGAGTCCAAAGTGCAAAATGGCTGCAAACTTCAGCATGTTATTACTCAGATACCATAATGCTTAGAAACTTCTCGTCTAATCTTATAGGATTATGTTTGGCCCCTCTACAAAAACCTCTCTAAGTTTTGGCTATCTCAGAGTGGTTTTTCTGTGGCGGCGGATTTTCATTTGATGGAAAAAGTGTCAAATGCAAGCAGTGCAAAGTTGCAAAGTGGTGCAACTTTTGTTCTACAATTCGTGTGACCAAACGAACTGTTCCAATGTGTCTGAATAGGTATTTTTACGCTAGAATGGTCCTGTTTCATACCCAAACACGCGGAATTGCTCCAAGCTATGTTCAACTGTATCGATCCCTTTAGAGTCCAAAGTGCAAAATGGTTGAAAACTTCAACATGTTACTCGGATACCATGATGCTTAGAAACTTCTTGTCTAATCTTACAAGATTGTGTTGGGCCCCTCTACAAAAACCTCTCTCATTTTTGGCTCTCATAGTGGTTTTCTCGTGGTGGCAGATTTTCACTTGATGGAAAAAGTTTCAAATGCAAGCAGTGCAAAGTTGCAAAGTGGTGCAACTTTCGTTCTGCAATTCGTGTGATCAAACAAACTTTTCCAATGCATCCGAATAGGTATATTTACACTAGAAATCATCCTCTTTCACACCCAAACACGGGGAATCACTCTGAACTATGTTCAACCTGATCGATCCCGTAAGGGTCCAAAGTGCAAAAGGGAAGCAAACTTTGACGGGCTATTACTCAGAAACCATGAAGCTTACAAACTCTTTATCTGAGCCTACAGGATCATGTTGGGCCCCTCTACAATAACCTCTCTCAATTTTTGTTATCTCAAAGTCGTTTTCCTATGGTGTCCAGTTTTCACTTGATGGAAAAAGTGTCAAATGGAACTAGTGTAAAGTTGCAAAGTGGTGCAACTTTCGTTTTGCAATCCATGTAACCAAACTAACTACTCCAACGCATCTCGATAGGTAGGTTTACACTAGGCATGGTCCTCTTTTGTACCCAAACACAAAATTGATCTGAGTTGCATTCAACCAACTTGATCCCTTATGATGGCATGCAAAACAATGGAAAAGAGAAACATACATACGACGGTTGAAAAGTTTGATTATTCCACACAAAAAACATATGATCATTGGTGCAGAGCACCTTGTTCCTCCATTTGATGAAGAAGTTCTAGTTCAGTGGTTTTAGTCATTATAATGTCAAATAAGGCCATGATAGGCCATTTTGTAATCTTGCTTTTAGTTTTGAGTTAGTGTGGGGTCATTTGAGTCAACTATGTAAGTACAAATAAGAAAATAACATTGGTAAAGGCATTCAAAGAGATTACTAATACTACCTCTATTCAAAATTCATAATTTAGGCCTTAAAAGCAAGGCTAGATGAGGTGAAAAGAACAAACTACTTGAGAATAAGTTAGAATAGGTTGGAAATAGGGTGAGGTTGTGGAGTTTGATGTGTTCAAATGGTCTGCAAGGAAAAGGGAGGTCAAAAGTATGTTATGGCATGATGCCCTAATTGGGAATAGAGGGGTTTTGAATGAAAAAGAGAGGTTTGAGGGAGTAAAAGTGGGTAAAGTCAAGGGGTAACATAATTTAGTGGTCAATTAAGTTTGTGCAGGTAGAATGAAGAGTGTTGGAAGAGGTTTTGAGGTTGTATGATGTTTGGATATGGGTTTTTCAATATACCCTAGTGAAATTTGAGAAAAGTGAGGATTTAGAGGATAGTGGGGTTAGAGGGCCAATCACGCCCTAAAAATTGTGGATTTTGTGGATTTGTAGACTGGTAAATGCTACCCAATGGTGTTTTGCAATTGGAAGAGTGATTGAGAGCGTGTTTCTTTTTTAAATAGACCTATTCAGGGGTCTAGGACAACATTGAGTCCATTTCTTATTTGTATTATAAATTATAACTTGCTTTCTCCCAAGTCCATTTCATATACAAGAAATAATATTGCAAAAAGTTAGCATATAAATCTTTCGACGTGTTTACATAGTGACACATCAAGAACATATTGAAATCTTTTTATGAATTATTTCGTGGAATACCAATTGAAAATGTGTTTTTTTCTTTTAGACAAAGTTGTTTAGCATCAATCAATTAATATTCAAGACAAACCATGAAGGACAATAATGATCAATGCTAGGGCTAACCAATTAATAAGTATACACGTGAATAAGTCAAGCATGTACATGTGAATAAAGAAAGCACAAGTACTCAAAAACATGTAAGCCTTGAAGTATACACACGAATACATAGTATACACAAATTAATACAAATTATATGCACGAATACAAGGTATACACATGAAAACACGTAAGTCGCAAAGTATACATTGGAACACACATAAGTCACAAAGTATACATGTAAGTTGTAAAGTATACTCTTGAATACACATAACTCATATCTATTGAACCATCAATTTAGAATGCAAATATGGACACCATCGATAAAAATGATTTGTATTAACCAAGTAGCCATGTAGGTATACATCAATATATGTCAATATAAGTATGAAATATATGTACAAAACAGCCATATAGGCTTACGAGAATGCCACATAGGCATACAATTTCAAATATATCCAATACAAAATATGTACAAAACTGCCATGTAGGTATACAACAAAGGGCTCTGGAATCAAAATTCATTGCTCTCCATGCTCTGGAAATAAATTATTTCCCTTTTCTTGTCGATCGGATGGCGATAGGTCTGTCACTCATTTGTGTTGTGCTCAAGGAGTTCTCTTGCTACTCCTCCTAGTGTTTAGTTCATGGTGAATTTTTAACTGTTACAATAAGAAGTAAAGACATGAATATATAGAAATTACATTATAAAAAATGATATATTTTAAAAAATAATCACTTACTACCATCTCATGATCTCTCTCCATGAGGGAAATATTCACACGCCCATGCTCAGGCGTGCTCAAGCCCTGTATAAACCATCCAAATAGAAATTAAACTAAGAATCAATAATGGTTTGATTTTTCACTAACTAACATCTATAACAATGAATGTAAATTGAAATTTACTAATTTGCCTCATACCTCCCCTGTCAGAGCCATCGGGGATTGTATAGCAGATGAAACACCAATCTCCATTGCCCTTGTCACATTCGGAGTTGTTTCGGCTTGCAACATCTGAAAATAAAACAACAAATTATTCAATCACAAAAATTACAATAGTGATCCACGTCATGACTTATAATGTATGGGATAATGAACAAAATTTGGAGTACTTATTAAACTATATATTTATGACTATCATGCTTACTATTTGCCCTATCCATATCTTGTTCAAAAGGACGTGTTTTTAAGATTTTACCCATAGTAGCAAGCCGATGAACCATTTGATCAAATGCTTTCATAGACATGTATGATAACTATGGTGGCATAGAGAAGGCAGTGAACTGTTTGAAAAAATGCCTCAAAGAAATGGGGTCTCGTGGTGATGGAATGCCATTACAAACAAATGCACGTCATGGCATTCCATCACCATAAGACTGCATTTCTTTTAGGCATTTTTTTAGAAAGTTCATTTCCTTCTCTATGGTATTATTGCCTACTATTATGCTTTGATAGATATTTTTCCAAGCATCCATAGTTTGTTGGAAAGTACCTATTTTAGGCTTTTAGCCATAGCTGCAATGAAGTGAGTAGTTTGATAAAATGCTTTGGTACACATGTATGAAAAATGTGGTATCATAGAAAAGGTGGTGAGCTGTTTGAAGAAATGCCTCGAAGAAATGTGGCCTCATGGAGATGGAATTACATCACCATGAGACCACATTTCTTTGAGGCATTTTTTCAAACTACTAACTGCCTTGTCTATGTTATTGCTTACTATTATGCTTTGATAGATTTTTTCCAAGCATCCATAGTTTGTTGTGCAGGTGCACCTTTGCATGCACATGCCTCCATGAGGAAAATTTAGGAGTTTGAATTGGTTAAGGTCTTTTGATGATGTAATAAGGCTTAAATAACCATTTTGGAGGTTGTAATAGTCTTAGTTAGTTAATTTAGGCATAAAGTGCAAAATTGCAAAATATTGACAAAGTTGTCAATTTCAAATGTTGTAAAAATGCAAAAAAGGTGTAAAGGCATGGAATGCAAAGGGTCAAAGTAGTTGTAGAGGTTATTGAGTCATTGTAGGAAGTTGGAAATGTTGGGAAATGTTTAAAAATGATATGATCCATCGATGTAAATTGTTGTTGGAGAGATTGAAGGAGAAAACTAATAAAATATCACTGATCCAAAGGAGTTGGTATTGAGTTTTTGAAATGTGAAAGTAGGCCATGATGGGTGCCTGATTTGGGGATTTGTTGACAAGGTTGTTTGAGAAAATTGAAATTTTTGACAGGAAAAGTGGGTTGGCTGACCTAGTAGGAAGACTAGGTAGAAGTTTGAAAACAAAGAAAGAATTGAGTTTTTGAGTTGCAAAGTGGATTGAATCCTTTTGAATGATGAAGTTAAGTTATTTGACTACCCTGCATTGCATGTTTCTTGGAAAGCACCTTTTTAAGCTTTTAGCCATAGCAGTGAGGAAATGAACTGTTTGATAAAAAGCTTTGGTAGACATTTATGGAAAATGTGGTAGCATAGAAAAGGCGGTGAGCTGTTTGAAAAAGTGCCTCAAAGAAATTGGGTCTCATGGTGATGGAAATCACCATGAGACCGCATTTCTTTGAGGCATTTTTTTAAAAAACGCATTGCCTTGTCTATGCTATTGCTTACTATTATTCTTTCATATATTCCTTCCAAGCATCCATAGCATAGACAAGGAAGTGAACTGTTTGAAAAGATGTCGAGCAGTAAAAAGTGGTCTCATGGAATGCCATGACAAGCAAATGCAATTGGAAGCTACTCCTAGACTTATTACTTATGCTATGTGAAGTAATTGCATCACTGCTTATGTTGACTTTCTAAACAACTATATTGTAGTTGAAATTTTGTCATCTATCAACATCTAGTTATTAGTTATGGAATGTGAAGTAATTCTTTGAGTTTGAATGATGTGAAATGCAACGTAATAAATTATATGAATATAAACTACACAAATCTATTAAGTACAATTCATTAGTTAAACTCTTTATTCTATTACTTGCGTGTAGGTTTGAGTAAATCCACTGGCACTGGGAGGTGTTCCCTCGAAACCTCCAATATTAGCATGTTCAACATCCAAAATCACATATTAAAATACCATTTGTAAAACAATGCTATTAACATGTAATAAATTTATAATTGTTTACTAGTTACATACCCCACCGATAGGTGTACTGCAAAAATAAGTAGGTGGAGGGCCGGTGTATCCAGTCTCAACATTGTGACCCTGCAATTTTATTAAAATCGTAAAACTAAATTAGTTAATCTTGCATTTCAAAATCAAAATTTAATAAATTCAATTCAATGAACATGGTAAATTTTACCTGACTATCAATTCCATACACCTCATGCAAAATGCCAGCTGCCCTCTCCATCTCCATAGCTGTAGACAGATCCTGTGTAGTAGCCTCCTGAGTGTCAATGGGGTCATATGAACAAGTCACCCCGCAAGATTGAAACACATGGGTTTGAAGGCCACCACTCAAAGACTCCCCTGGATGGTGTTGTAGAATAGGGATAGTATGATGGATGACACTATGGGTCAAAGTTTTGATCACTTGCAATGTCTCCACATCGACACTCTCCTTCACGATGGAAGGCATAACAACGTGCTCACGAGGTGGCCTAGCGAGAGCTCATCTCCCTTTCCGTGTAGGATCTGGCTATGCACCGGGTCTATCTTAAGCCAATCCCCCACCTCTCCCCTAAAAGTACCTCATATCAAAATAATTTGGGATTTTGTTCAATATGAACTCACTGTATAGTTTCCTAAGGAAATACTGTGAGACTTCACAATTGTTGCACGGTGGGTAATCAAAGACCATGTACCACCTATCATAAATATAGTTCCTAACCTATTGGTGGTGGCACCAATGAATAGGAAACCTCTTCGTATTGAGGGTAAGATTTTGATTTGTGTGTGGGTCAGTGAATAATGAGCACAAATCACCTTTTGTAATTTTTAAATCCTTTACATCTTTATATGATAGTTTATCCGCATAATAAGCCCTAGCCACTTTTCTCCTATCTTACCATCCAGTTATTTGTTTGCTAATTAAATCTACATTTTTTAACATATCTTTCAATGAACTTGCTAGGGTCAGTCTTTCTACGGTTGAACCATTTGGATCACTTAACCTACTGATTAAATCCTCAATTTTCTTTTTGTTGTTCTCAATTTCACTCATTAAATTTTGTTGAGTGTCAGGAGGGTGTTGAGTGATTGGTGGAGGAGGTTGTTGTTGTGGTTGATTTTGTTCTTGAGGATTTGGTTTCTCTTCTTGTTGAGGATTTTGATGGTTTGCAGGTTGATTTGCATCTCCTACAAATTCAAAAAAAAATATATCAAATCAAACCTAAAACTAAAAAATTCAAAAAAAAAAGCAAACAATCCTTACCTCTCACACCTCCTCCTCGCCATGGCACCATCCTTGTGAAGAAATAGCAACCATTGGTGAATATTTGTGCACAATGCCTCCTCCTAGAACACAAGCACGAAAAATGGGGGTTTTGGCCACGGGCACAACAAAAAACATAGTCAAAATGAAGAATGAATTTGTTTCACTTTTTTTTTGCTTTTATCATGTCATAACGCGAGCACGTTATAATGCGCTCACGGTATGGGATTGTTGTGGCCAAGCCTCAGGCTTGGCCCACCAAGCCATAACGCACTCGCATTATGAGTTTTCAAAACATTTTTTTGAAAGTGGCCACAAATTGGCTACCCATCTCCATGCACCTGCCCTAAAGTAATCCTTCTAGATATTTTAGTTAATTTCTAAGAGAGCTAACTTCACTATCCAAACAACCATCAATCTATTTACTGTATATAATTTCCTAGAATTTAGAATTTGAATGTAATGAAACTAACCATAATTACCAAATATTTAACACCAAAATGTAGTACAAAATGAATTGTTTGAAAAAATGCCTCAAAGAGATGTCATCTCATGAAATGAAATGATATGATTACAGAATGTGCACAAAATGGATTTTGTAAGGAATCTCTCAAAATATTTGAATTAATGAAGCACTCTGGAACACTGAAATTGTAAGCTTTGCTTGTGTTCTAGATGCATGTAGTCATGCATGTTTAGTGGATGAGGGTTACACATACTTCATACGTAAGTAACCCTTATTGCATTACATATATAGTTGATCATTAGGTGTGCATGGTTGACCTTCATTCCCATGTTGGCTATCTTGAGGACACCCTAAACATTATTACTAAGATGCCAGTTAAACCTTTGGTTCCTGTTGATCATATATGAATATAGGTTGAGTATTCTAGCAACACTGCTTTTTTAGTTGGATCCTCAAAATTTTGAAACTTATGTTCTTCTCTAAAACATCTGTGCAGAAGCGGGTAGGTGTGGTGAGGTTAAAATAGTATGGATATTGATGAAAGATAGAGGAATTAAAAAGATACATGCATGTATTTGGATTGAAGGGCATAAAATGGTACATTCTTTTTTGTGTAGGAGACAGATCACATCCACAAACATGGGAGATCTATGCAAAATTGGAGAAATTGGATTAGCAAATGAAGGCAGCAGGATAATAGAAGAAAAAAGAATCATTTATCTGCCACCATAGTAAAAGTTAGCAATTGCATTTGGTTTGTTAAACATGGCCCCTAGTACAACTATTAGAGTTGTTAAGAACCTTCGAGTATGTTATGATTTTCACACTGCATCTAAATTCATCTCCAAGATTGTTGCAAGAGAAATTGTTATGAGAGATGTGAACCATTTCCATCATTTTAAATAGGGAAAATGTTCTTGTGGAGAATATTAGTGATGCTAAATGAAACAATATTAAATTAGGCTTACACTATAATAATGCGCACTACATAAGATATCCAGTAATAACAAAGGGACATCCATCAAAGCATAACAACAAGGATTTTTTTTGTCATATGTTGTAGTTACAAGTGCCATGCTAGACATACATGAAAATGTGGAAGCAATATACACAAGGCAAGCAAACTGTTTCAAAAAAATACCTCAAAGAAATGTGATATTTCTTTTTATTGTTTAACTGTGATACTGCACCATTTTGACATGATCTTTGCAATAATGCGAGATGTTACCGCTACACCGCATTGTTATTGCTTAGCTTTCATGGTAATGCAGGATGATATAGCTACACCACACTGTTATTGCTCAACCTTCACAGTAATGTGGGATGTTACCGCTAAACCGCACTGTGTCTTCTTGGCTCTTGCGAGGATATGAGAGAAGTATTTGAGTTACTGCCATACCACACATTTATTGATCGTCCTTCACGGTAATGTGGGATGTTACCACTACACCGCACCGTGTCTTCTTGGATCTTGTGGTATGGCAGTATTATGAAACTTGTCACGACCATCTACTACCTTGACACAATAGTCATATGAAACTTGTCAATATTTATGGGCACCTTTTAAATTACATTCAGATCTATAAGGAAACTATCTTATAGGGATGACATGCCCAAGAAACATGGCAATGGTTACACCAATAAATAGTTAACTAGAAACCATGAATTTTCAATGCATAATGGAGAATATACAGAGAGTTAAGGCAGTGAGAAAACATCCTTGGAGAATTGTCATCAAAAGTATGACAATCTAAGAGTTCGTAGTATAAAATCATATACCCTCAAAGACCTAACAGTCATAATAGACCTAGTGATAGCTTTCAGAGTCATAAAAATAAATTCATAAGAGAATAGATGCAAGAGAATGAAAGACACTGAGATGGAAGGGAAGTTGGTAGAGTTGAAGAATCAAACTTGTAGTGAGAAGGTAGGGAGAACAAAGTAATTTACAGTCAAGAGCATCATGGTAATTTCTCAGGTGACTATATTTGGGCAAGGAGAGAACTTAGTGACAAAATTACCATTAAAACAATAAGGATACTAAAAACCCTACCAAACCCTAGGGCCTTTTTCATCACCTTGTAGAGATCTCAAACATGCATGAAAATATCTCACAAAGACTAAAATCATCTCTATTTTTTATGATCACAAAAAGTAACAAAAATTTAGATTTACAAGTGATGAAAAGAAGTACATGGAAAGTATATTATGCTTAATTTATTTATTTTTTAAAAACTTAACCATTAACTATTCAATACAATCTAACAAAATACAAATATACAATGAAATATTATGATTAACAAAATGATAATTTTAATGGTTATCTTAAGGTAGACAAAAAAAATTTGTGCAAGTGAAAAATAATACTCTTAGATTATTCTAAACAAATAAAATTTTCAAGCAACATTTTTTTAGATCCATCCAACTGTACAAAAAGCAAATCAAATCTGCAATGATCTCAAATTTCTGAAGGTTTAAAAATCTGATATTTTTAGATCTATTCTTGGGTGTATCCTGTAAACTTCATCATAGAAGGATGGGTCATCACCTCATTTAGATCTAGATGTGGAACTACCTTTGTTATTTCCATAGAATCCAAAATAGGCCTAACAAATGATGGAAGAAATAACCTTGTAAATACACAAAATGAAAAGCTAAATCAGTAGTAGTTTACTAATTTTCATTCAACTTCTCTATAATCATTTTAAGTACCTGATTCTATTGTACTTTAAATATTTATAATCTGAAGTTTAGCTATTCAAATAGCTTAAATAATTTTAAGTTATAAAATTGTTAAATAGGCTTTAGCAATTCAAAAAAAAATCCACTTCTAAAATTTTAAATATCTTTACTGTATCTATTTACTATTGTTAGAGAGTTACAAATTGTGAATTGTCCTCTGTCCTAGAGGAATGAGAAAGGAAGAACACTATCAAACAATGATTGAATCATAACAAATAGTCCAAAAATAATGAAAGTTACTGTCAAATGGTGACAAAGATCTGTCCTCTAAGTCATTTGCACATGGTGATTGAGAACACAATGAGTAAGAAATAAAAGAGCACTGGATCATAGCACTAAAAAATGGTCATGATTTATGCAATGAACTTCACTATTATTTTGATCACAAAGGAGATCGAGATAATAACCAACATACTAATGTGCATAGAGAATTTTCATGGAGTGCAAACTTCCTTACAAAGAAATTACCGCAACAAAGTTTGAGGTGAATTGTACTTGCTATTTTATGCTGATATGGATATGTTCTAACCTGTAGTTAATTGTTGTAGCATAACAAATAGGCTAAATAGTTGTTCATATACCATTGTTTCAAATTCTGAATTTCTATACCTTATTCTAGGAGAAAATCATAGGGGGATTCTATACATAAGACACCATTGTTTCAAATTCAAAATTGTTAGCTCTTTCACAATTGTTTGCTTCATTTATTTGATCTAAGAAAACCTACTATATAGAAGATTCTTTCAAAATTAAAGTAAAATCCTTTATTCTGGGATGACTGCTTAGAATCTTTCCCATCATAACAATGAACAAAAGCATTAGTCATTAACCTGAACTTTGCAAGAGTTTCATCAAATTCTACTTTTCCACTCTCTTTTCCATTTTGAATTTCTTTCCCAATTTCATCCATGAAGAACTTCCTCAACCTATAGATCCTACTGTTAGCCATAACTTTACTAGGTGTCGAGGATAGCTTCGAGTTTTCACCCAAGCAACAATTGACAAAATTTGGCCTTACCAGATTTTTGAACTAGTAAGGCTAAATTTTGTCAATTGTTGCTTGGGTAAAAACTCGAAGCTATCCTCGACACCTAGTAAAGTTATGGCTAACAATAGGATCTACAAGCTAAGGAAGTTCTTCATGGATGAAATTGGGAATAAAATTTATAATGGAAAATAGAGTGGAAAAGTAGAATTTTATGAAACTCTTTGAACAGAACCGTAACCGATACTGTTCATTATGATAGAGAGAAGATCTAAGCGATCTGTCCCATCAAGGATACCCCGCTATGTTGAAATCTTCTATACAACCAATTGTCTTGGATCAAATAAATGATATTGGTCTGAAAGAGCAACGGTACAATTTGGATAATGATGTGCATATAGACTCTGAGCCTGAGGCAGGCATAAATTTGGAATTTGAGTAACTGTGAACTATTTGCTCGTTGCTCTTTAACAGGAAATTAAACTCATGCTAGAATGTATCCATATCAGCATAAGCGCGTGTGGTCCTCAAACTTGATTCTTTTGAAATAACCGACAATACAGGCTTAAATTGTTTCTAGATGGAACCTATATCAGAAAAGTGTAGTCTCCATCTAAAGGAACCATCTTCAGAGCTCTTCCTTGAAATGAAGGTTGAAAAAATTAGAAGCAATACCATAATTCTAAAGTAACAATTTGTTTCAAGCCAAATGTCAGAAAGTATAATTAAAAAGAAAACTCCTTACAATTTGACCTCAAATTGGACCAAGCAGATTTATGATTTTATCTTTACAATGTAGGAACTTTCTCCGTCGGAGCTTCATGACCTCAAATTGGATATGAAATTGGACCAATAAAATTTATGATTTTATCTTTAAAATGTAGGAACTTCCTCTGTTGGAACTTCACTACCTCAAATTGGATCTAAAGTTGGTCCAACAGATTTATGATTTTACCTTGAGAATGTATAAACTTTCTGTATTGGATATTAAAGATCTCAAGTCGGATGTCCAATTAGGCCAACAAATTTATGAGTTTATCTTTAGAATAAAGGAACTTCCTCTATTAGATATTTGGAAATTCCTACACTCATGTTATGCTTCCTAGCAAAAACACTCAGAAGTGTTTCAGATCGGCTGAAAGTATTCTCCAATCTAGTTATGACACCGATAGCAATCCATTTTTTTTTGAACCATCCATACCCGAATGTTGACTCACAATCTATTCTTCCTACACATAAAAATGCTACATATTAACCCCTTCTAAATAAAACTCAAAATCATCATAAAACCATAATTAATAAATCGTTTCACCTTTAGAAAGAATCCAATGTCATTTACTATCAAAACAAAAGCTATATAAATCACAAAAAATCCATGAAGCCATCCATCCAAAGAGAAAATAAGCAATGCAAATATTTGAGCAATATAAGTCCAAAGGGTTATGCTATAACGGTAATGGAATCACCATAAGAGCACAATCAAGGAAAAAATTCTTGTGATTGTAATTATGTGATCCATAACTCTATTGGTCATGTGGCACAGTTGTGCAATAACAAATACCAGATGCCTTCATGTGTGACCTAAGTTTAATGTGGCTATGTTGTGATAGAAATGGAGGAACTCATATGAGCACAATTCATGTACAAATCATTGTCATCACAATTAGGTGTCAATCATAATTGGGTGCATTCAAGTTGACTCAAGTTTAATAGGTTACAATGTAATGATAGCATGATCCAAGATAAATTATCTCTTGCTACAATAAAGAGCCTATAACTCTGGTTGATATGTAGAGTGGTTGTGTTATATTAATTATGCATTGCATTCAAGCACAACCCATGTTTAATGGGCTATTCTAGAGAGTGGTCAATATTTTCTAAACTTTATGAATGTTACTTAAAAGTGTTCAACTTAAACTACAAACCAAGTTTGTTACATACTTGAATGCAATCTTGGGTTACCACAAACTATAATAATGTGATATGCTAATAACCATTATGGAAAGTATTAAAGTAAGACCCATGCTATATAGGATACATTTCCTTGATCAGGTTTGCATACCTTAATGATCAAACACAAGCTTCCCACACACTGTAGGATACAATCCAAGATCATACCACAACCCTATCAAGACAACTAATTTTTTGACCCAAGATTTAAGGTTGTTTTTTAATACCAATAGAAGCATTGGTAAGAGAATGACTAGGGTACAAACCCTAGGCCTCCGTAGAAACATAAACCATAACTCTAGCGAATTAGTGAGGTTGCAATACCAGAAATATTGAGACATTGTAGCCAATAACAAAATCTCACAATCTAAATATTGTAGCCAATAACAAGCACACTATGTAGCTTATTGACATTTGTAAATGCAATCTATGGTAAGAAGAATGACAGTCACTTGAGGTGTGACAGTAAAAAAGAGGCTAAGAAGTGACAAGATAAT